>JAVQJL010080810.1:0-12617 GCA_036024295.1 Nannoperca obscura | reverse complement strand
GTGTATATACTACTAATGCATGTATCTAATGTGGATATATCTAATGTATATTAAAAATATATCATGTAATTTGCTTGTGCTGCTCTGCAGTTCACTTGCTTTAAACGTTAAATCAGGCGTTGCTGCAACTCGCTCAGGGTTGTGCGGTGGTGTGAAAGTGTCACTACATCGCCATGCTGATTGTAGCACAGGTAGAAATACTAACCAACAATCCCAACTTGAAGAGCGATGAATGTCTTCGTACTCCCTCGTGGCAGGGTTGTGCAGCTCTTGAAAGGTCATCACGGCAGCAATCAATTAGTCTCTCATCTTTCTAAACCCTGCACGACCAATCAACTGACTGAATCCAGAGGTCCATTTGCTACAAGGGCAACCAAACATTAGAGAACTGCAACCTTGATCGAAAGCTTAGTTCAGATCTTAAAAGCATCTTAAAACCCTTCTTATAATGCATGCCACCATCTTGTTGTTCTTTTTGCTTCCAAACCTAAACCAAATTGCTACATAGATCCTACAGAGGGTGATAAAAGTTCATTGTTGTTCACAAGATGGAATGTCAGTGCTCTCTTTCATCATTCTTTGTCAGAGATGTAATCAAATCTATTTCGCCCTGGCAATATTTCAAACCAACTGCCAGACATAAAGTGGCAAAAAACATTTCAATCTTTCATAAATCTAACAAGTCTCATCAACTTTGGTAACATTAAAATGCATTTATTTTGAAGCACATGCAGGAGGAGCTTGGAGTTACTATTGACAGTAGCTGTATATCAAAAATGACTTACCAAAGTAAATGAATGGAGCAGTAATAACCAATGTAGCTCCTGCTGTGACAATGCTGTTTGAGGGACTGAATGACTGCTGGTAAACGGAGTTAAATAAGGCCGTGTTATGTAAAGGGGGACTGCTGTGGTGTTCAGACTGCTTTATACTGTATTATGGCCTTACATTGTTACAACAAAACATATCATGTGAAATGTGTTTACTATGAGTCTGTTAAGTGGTCAGTACAACTGTTTGTACAATCATTTAACTTTTTTGAATGAATGCCAGGGAACATGTGATTTTGGAATTCGTTATGGATCCTGCTGAAAGATGAAACATTTTTAGAGAATCACTCTCATGTCTGTTTGTTAATGTTTTTATGGTGAATTTGATAAGTTGGCCTTTATACTACAGGTGTTTCTGCAGTTTTGACATCTTCAGACCTGAAGCAGGGGAACAGCTAGCCTAGCTCTCTTCAAAATGGAAACATATGTGCCTACCAACAAGTGTAATGCTCACTGATTAACACGTTTGTTTTACCTTGTACAGAAATGTACAGTTCTTCTGTGCAGAGTGTCTCTGGCTGTAGCGCTGGTTACCTCAAAGACTGGAGACAGGAATGAAGGTTGAAAGAAGTCATTGTTGTTTGCCAAAGAATTGTTCTAGCACAGTATCCCCCATAAAACCACAAATTCTCATGCTTGCATCTTGTTTGTGTATAGTTTAAACAAACAAGATCCAACATGAGGTGTAGGTAGTTGTAGGTTGGCTTTGGACAGAGCCAGACTAATTGTTATCCCCTGCTTCCATCCTTTATGCTAATGTAGGCTAACCACATCTTGATTTCAGCCCTGGACTCTCACACAATGTGGAATTTGTACATTACATGCCCCTGTCTAGTTTTTATTACAAAATCCTCTTACCTGATGGGTTCTCTCCATGCCCAGCACAGAGCTGATCACACACAAACTGCTCTCACAGTTTTCATTAGTAATATCGACTACAGCCTCCATAATTGTGGAAGATATCATTATTGTAAAAAGAAATCAAAATCACTATTACTATCACATTACTGATTTTTGAGAATTACTGTATTTTATCAGATGACTTCTGTATTTGGCAAAGAAATGCAGGAATTTCAATTTGGGGTGGAATGTATACTTCACACTTACACAGAATGACCTTTGCAATTAGTGCAGGAGAACCACAGATGATTATAGCTGTGTACAAGTACAGGTACAAACCAATAAGTCTTTATAATCACTAACGATCACTTCAGACAAACAGAGGTGACCAGACTCCAATCTCTTGCAGCTAAGTGTTGACTTCTTGAAACCATGTTCTGTACTGAGAAGCCTCACACTGAAGAACAGGAACAAGTTACTGGTGTTCTTACAGTCATTGACGTTTCCCATGTGGTTCAGTCTGAGCACTGAGTTTCTGTTGTACTTGTGTGCCATCTTTATGCTGACATACACTTCCGTGTACCATTCTTCACTGAGCACCATTTCAACCCAGATATGTACAGATATAACACATCTATTCTGTGTGTTGTTACCTTTAACAAACATTTACGTGCAGCTGTGCAAAGATAGCATCAGTGGGACGCCTTCAAGTAAAACCTAATGTAGACTGAAATGTTAAAGTGGATCAGAATGTACAGCCCTGGCCTCGTTTACCATCCTCACAAACAAAGTCTTCATGTGACTTACAGTGAATGGGGTTATGCATCTGACACACACTGACTGACTGAATTTACTGTGCAGGTGTCTACAGTGCAATTAACTGATGTACTCTTTCTTTCTCTTCTATGTGACTGGTGATAATCAACCACATTACAGGTAAGTTGTGGTCCTCTTTTATTCCTTATTGAATATGAACTGTATGCCAGTGTGGGGATTCTGGGACAAATCTGCAAGCTCATGTTTTATTTGCTCTGGCACATGCGTCTGGTCCCCCTCCCATTTTCCTGAACTTTGAACGCAGCACTCGTCTGCAATTTTGATCAGTGCGCCACGCCGATGGTAACACTACCACCGTGCTGGGTGCCACCGCTCTCCCCATAGACAAAGATGTACCTCATTGACATGTTTTGGAGTCAAAACAGAAGTTTCGGCTTGGACTTTGGCTGTGCCTGCCTTGTCTTTGTTCTGGACTCTGAACTCAAGATTTAAGACTTACAAAACTGACTTTCACCCACCACTTAAAAAAGGACCTGAAACTAAGGCACAAGTATGTAATAGTGAGTGATGGATCGTGACACACACATGCTCAAAGGTAGCAGTATTCCGCATGTAGTATTTGTTTATTTCTGCAAATTTATCTGCTTTCCTGCATCAGTTTCACATCCTGCTTCTAAATCCAGATTCCCGGATTCAGTGCACGGTTTCTACTGAACAGATAGGACAGTGTTGGTCTACACCCTACCTGTGCCTGCGCCTTCTGCAAAAACTCTAGTTGTGTGGCCTAATGTGATCCTGTTATAATCGGGAGTGGATTTATGTTAGGTATGAGGAGCTTATGAACCCCCTGGCAGCCAGTGTGGAGCTGTGCTGTATTTTTATGCTTCAGGGAAAGTTGAAAAACGCTCTCAGGCTTGGATGGGCTTGAATTATTCATGGAGATGAAGGGAGAGGAGCTGTAAAAGCCTTCATCTTCACTTTTCTGCCCCTGGCTTTGCGGCTCCGTGGTGCACTCTGAGTGATGGGGTGAGTTGGGGTAAGAAGACACACGATTATCATTAGAATACTGATACCACATGGACTTGCAGAGGAAGACTGGGGGGGGGGGGTTGGATGCTAATGGATTACATCAATTGCCTTTCCCTTGTAGATTGGCATCCGGACCGCAATTTCTTTGGCATGTCGTTGATCCATATGTTAACATCTGTTGTGTATTTTGGTTTGCCCGTACGCTGGTAGTCACATTGACATTCTCATACAGTATACACTAAAGCTGTCACAGCTGTCAGCAAGTTGTAAAATAAGGAGAACTATGTAATGCTAGTAGGCAGAGACAGCTGGAGGGTGAGCTAACAACGCATTACCCAACTGAATGCAACTGAAGCATCACATCCCAGATACCAAGTTACAACAACAGTAGAGTTGAACAAGAATGGTCTGATACCAACAAACTCTTTGTCTTACTCTTTTTTTTTAAATGAAAGCAAAATATGCAACGAGGATGGAATGAAAGGCTACATGATACAACAGAATGCTCAATCACGAGTTCAGTGAAGAAAGGATCGGATTTCGCTCGGCTTGATTTTAGCTGATACCCATCCATTAAAATATACACAGGTCCCAGCCGTGTATTTCAACCCATAAAATGATTGTTGGTATGAAATGTCAAGTCACAACATTTAGTTTACAGCTCAAAAACACATTCAGGTGTGCACTACCTATTTAAAATGTTTCAAATGTTTGACATGTTTGAAATGTTTGAAAAATGACACAGCATCATCCATTTGGAGTTGTTATTGTTCACCTGATGAATGTGAGTCCAGTATCTGGGTTTGTAGCAGCCGGATGTTCAACACGTTGCTGTTCAATGAGAGCTTCTTTTCTAAAAACACAGTTGATGTGCAGGATGTAAAACCAAGCTATGAGCTAAAATGGGCTGAAAGGCAGACCTGCAGCATTAGTTGGTCATTCTTCTTTTTTTTACTATACATATGATCATTTTGATTTTTAATATACAAATATGGATTAGAGCACAGTGGTGCACATATCTTAACCCTTTATCAGGCAAGTGACTACTTTTGGTAATTCCCGCACGTTATATATCAACACGTTTCTTTCACCTTATAGGTGTTTTTCTTGTATTTCTTATATAAATACTTATTGGTATTTGTTTTACCGCTGACGGGCGAGTAACCCGATATAGTAACTTCATTAGCCTGGATTTTCTACAAAATGAAAAATTGAAAAATGTTACAAAAGAAATAAAGTATTGTTATGCTCTCCACTAACAGCCTACGGTTGATTTTTTGAATTTCAAACTATTTCAATAAGTGCCCTATAAGGGGTTAAGAGCCAACACCCTGCTTTAATTGCATATTATACCCCCTTTATCTCTCCTCTCATTTCTTTTGAATTGATAGTGTTTTAACCCACTTCTGGACTTCTGGTAAAGCCAAATCATGTGTATGTTTTTGTTCCATGTGCAATCAGACAACTTTTAAAGTTTGTAAAATCCAGCCCAGAAAGAGAGTGGATAACTTGACTTTCTCCGGCTGGACGGTAAAACTTATTTTCTGATTGGATACTATTGGATAATTGGATTCAGCAGTGTTGATTGCATTACAGTTCTTGTTCTACAGTGTTCTCTGACACGTTATTCACAGGTTTGTGAATGTGTCAGACCTTGTTCACACATTCCGATAAACCCTTTCTATGTTTGTCACTGGCTCAAAAAGGTTTTCTAATTTCAAAACAGAAGCTAAGAATATATACAACAAGCAAGGCTTTAAGCTTTCTGCCTGCATTCCTGAGTCACTTCTCTGGTCTTGTGGCTAGTGTGCCTTCACCTTAAAGGGGGGCTGGAATGGGAGCGTTCAGCACTGTGGCCTGTTACATAAGGCCTTGGCTGTGGTGCTCAGAGCTGCGTGGCCCCTGCGCTGTCCCACTGCCAACAAGCACAGGCGGTTTCATCACCCCGATGTTTCAAAGGGCCCTCTGGACTCTGGATATTGTCTAGTGCTGCTCTGTAGTTTGCCTAATTCATTTTCTCCTTTCTCTTTACACCGACCATCTGTCGTCCTCCCTGATAGTCTCCCTCTTTTTCCTCATCTGCTCTCTCCTCTTTTGCTGACTCACTCCACTCTCTTAAATTATAATGCACTGAAATAGCTGACTCTCTCTTATTGCACCATTTTGTTTTTATATCCGCTTCTCCTCTGGTCTTCCCTCTCCGCTGACACCGAGTCTAACAAGTCGCTGTGAATAAGTAGAAGGCTCGGATGACTTACTTCCACTGGCTTTTATATTTATTTTAGTCGGTGCTAAAATACATAATTTGGTTTCATGCGCAGGGGAAAGTAGAGCAGGCTGTTATTTGTTACATGAAAATGATAAAGCTAGATATCATCATGTGTCATAATGACAATATAATGATAATAATAATAATAACTGGCATACAAAACATTGTTATTGGAGTTACTTTGAGATGTTCATAAGGCATTATGAAGACAGTATGTTATGGCATTCTACAGGCAGAAGTGTTTATTATAACAACAGAACATAGAGTTTGTTGTCTAGGCTCTGGAAATATCTTCAACCCCTGTAGCTGGAGCCTGCAGGTGGATGCTGGGTGGTGGTGGGGCTGAAAGAACAGGCAGCAGTACTGATGCAGGGCAGCAGTGATGTCGACAGGCAGAGGGCGAGATGGGAAACTTTTGCAGCTTAAATTGGAAGAGTGTGTTTGGTAGATGGTTGCAGACAGTGAAGCATGTCACATATGTATAGCAGTGAGCTGACCGCCTGAACTAGCTCGCAGGCATCACTCCGTTTATTATAAGTTGGCAGCTTATTTTGCTGCACACAGCTCATGGAGACATCAAATGTTCCCGATATGCTGCAATTTGCATCAAAAACTATAAATCTGCATGGAAAACATGGGAAAAAAGACTTGAAGCGCTGTGCTAGCCGAGGTTACAGCGCGACCTTTTGTTGCATGGCATGCCCCTCTCTCTGTCTCACATGTCTTGTCTGCCTCTTCACTCTCCCTGTCTCAAATATGTACAGGGTTCATGCAATGTTTTTAAAAGTTTGGAAAAATCTTAATTTCAGGTTAGGAAAATGCTTGAATTCGAATATACTCCTTGAAAAAAGAAAACTCGTAAACCAAAACTTTAAATTTTTTTAATAAAGTGATCACGTTGTCATAGTAACAATTGAGATGAGATGATAAAGGCTTTGAGAGTCTGGGAAATTTGGGTTTAGGCACCTTGAAAGTGCTTGAATTTTAATCTGTACAAACCATGTATATTAAAAAGACTCTTATTAACTCAGAATTTGCCTGATAATCATCACTTTTTAAAGTTTTCTTCAGTATCATTGTATCAGTGTAATGCAGTAATTCAAGCATCTCAATTGAGGCATGTGTCAGTGGATGAAACTCATTTCTGCAGAGTCTTTTTGTGCTTTGTGGTTCTGAATCACAACTTGGCTTGCTGTGTGTCAAGAAGAATTTCCGAGGGACTAAATTTAAGTCTTAAGTGAATAAAATAGTAATAGTGCTAGTTAAACTGTTTCTGGCTTCCACCACAGTGAAGTGGTAGTTATGAAAGGGATTGCCCCCACCAGGATAATGACAGCATTGGTTGTTTGATCAATTGCTTAAAACGACCTCTCTAAATAGCAAGAGACTTTCGCTGCTGGATGGTTGGATGTATAGGGTACAAAATGCATGGGGGCTTGGACCCGTAATTAACATGAAAAAAATCACATGTGATTGTCTTCTTTATACTGTGAGGTGCATTTGCATGTTGAATAGTTGAAAGGTTTGCAGCAGCACAGAGAATGTGAGTGTTTGTGCCACAGCTGCTGGTATAATGGTGCTACTAGTTACAGTTGTGCAAACTATAAGTAAAGATTAATACAACTAAATAAATTAAAAGCACAGACATGATGAGGGTTGGAGATTTGATAACATGTTTATAGAAAAGCAAACATGGTTTAAGGTTTACGTTCCTGCTGGTGAACATTTAGATCGCTCATGAAGGCCTGTGGGTGTGCCTCCACAATCTGCATGTATCTGTGTGTGTGTTTTATTTAATCATTTCTATTTATTTATCTTCATTTATCATAGTCATTGTGCACCATGCAGTACCCTGGTGCCTATATAACCCAGCAGCAGCTCTGAGCCTTTTGATCACAGGTCAAGTCAGTTCTTATATTAACAGGTCAGGCCGTCTTGGGTTGGGAATGAATGTAGAGAGAATTGGTCAGTTGTTTGGTTTGGGCACCTACCTTTGCAGGGAATGTTTTATTTGATCACAAACTATAGGATTGATAACTGTGGCTGATGTAGGCCTAGTCTGTTGGGGAGGTCCTGTGGACAGCACAGGAACCACCAAACTGCAATTCACGTCCAGACTTGTTTGGATAGAGTGATGCTTTTGCAGTGGGTTTGAGACACTTAAAGGGCTCGATCATACTCTTTTGTTTTGTAGGGTACACTAATTAGCTCTTTGTTTGAGTAGCCTGTACAAGCAGGAGCACCAGAAACATCCAAATGCAACTTCAGCCACTGTTAAGTGTCAGATCATTGAAGAGGTTCATTGTTACAAATATCTGGGCACTATAATTGATTATAAGCTGATATTCAAAGACAACATAGTGGCAATTTGTAGCCCATCAACAGCTGCACTTCCTTCAGAAGTTCAACTGGTTTGGAGTGTGTAGTAAGCTCATGACGCTCTTCTACAGCTCCATGGTTGTGACTTGGTTATGACAGTGTTCCCGTTCTTCCTGCTGATGTCTCACGTCTGGATCCACTTTTGTCTTCTTAAAGGTTCAGTTTTTGGGTTCTGCAGCTTATAAAAACTCAGTCCTGGGTTCTTGACCCTGTTGGTAGTGAATCCCACCACACAGAAGCTTTTAGGCATGTTTCTGTTTGCTTGCAGAGCAAATGGACAAGGAGGCACCTTCACACAATACAAGGTCAATGGAGAGAGATGAATTGGTTTCTCTTCTGGTGTGGGCGGGACTTTTTCTCTTTGACAGCGTCCTCTTCATCCTCTGTATGGAGAGTTTGAGCTTACATACTCTAGGTTTCTTTGTGTCACTTGATGTATTCGTGTTTTATGTATCCTATCACGTTTTATGTACCTTACCTCCATAACGTTGCTGTGAGTCACTTAGCTACTGCAGCTAATGACATTTGATAATGTTGCTAACCAACTGAATAAGATCAGTCTTATCAATCCAAGCCTAATACTGTGAATGATTTCACTCTTAGTAAATTAAAAGACACAGTTAAAAGACACCACCAGCTTAACAAACCGGACACAAAGAAGTGTTTACATCTAATTGGACAGCAGTGGAAAGGCTGCAGTGATGTACTATAAGTAAGGCCTTTCCACACCGCACTGAATGCTGAATATTGTTCTGTGTGCTCAGATCGTTTCTCAAAGAAATATGAGGTACACTGAGGCATGCAGGGAGCAGAGGCGGTGCAAAACCCACTTAAAAACATACTGAAAATAATTAGAAAATAGCAGCTCTCACTGCCCAATGTGCATCCTGTGTGATCAGGTCTTAAGTCATTTTGTCTTTCAAAACCTGCAGAGTAATACTAAGTAGTTGGATGAGCAGAAACATCAGACTCTGTTTACAATATGTGTGTGGGGGGAATATGTTTAGGTAGACGGTGATAAAGCATTGAGGCAATTTTAAAGTAAGTTCACATGTTGATTTAAAGCTTGGGATTCAAATCATGGGAGAGGTTCCTCTCAAACTGTGTCAGCTTACAGTTTTCACAGTGACAAGGAAATGTGCTTGATGTGTGTGTGTGTGTTTTCATAAAGATCCTGCTTTCCTGATATCTGCTGTGAAAGGCTGAACAATCACAATGGACCATCTTACCAGATCTCTACTCTAACTGACTATGGCTCTGATTGGATCTATACTGTCAGTGGTTTCAAAGTCAGAGTGTGGGCCTCCCCTCAGACAAAGCTTGGAAAATAAATAATGTTACTTGATATCTAATGTAATATTTAATGTCATATTTGTTCACTTCCATTCACTGAGCCACCTTTGGAACAGTGTGGAGCCCCACTGGTGAGGCCCACCTCCCACTTTCAAAATCTCTGCATTCTGTGGTTTCATGCAGCTCCTTAGTAACAAGCAGGGCTGTCACTTTTTATTCAAAATTCATTGGTCGTTTGAATGTGGAGGAAAAAGTGAGTATCTGATCTGTAATCTGTTCAAATTCAAAATGTACTCTGTCTATGTCTATAAGCTGCAGACGTAGTCAGTTTGAAGTAGTTTGCCTTGTGATCCAGAAGATGGCGCTCTAAAAGTTCTACTGCCCTATTGACCTATCATTAAGCTAAGCTAGTAATGTTGTGTTGTTTATAATGAAAATGGAGGTGCAATATAAGAATGCAAAATGCAGTTTAAAGCTGTAGAAATAGTGCTACTTTTCCAGTGACCTTTTAGCATACTTTAATTTCATCAATATTCCATCTTAAGTGCAAAACTTTTCTTTAAACAGATGAGTTTCTGGTGTTTTAATTTAGTCTTTTTAAATTCAAATTCAAACTTGCATAAAAGCAGGTGGACACATTGGTCAGCCAGGAGGATTGTAAATGAGTTGTTGTTGACAGCCAATTACAAGAAAAGATAAGTCACGGTCAACTTTCCTCCACCAACAAACCTGCTTAGCGTCCACACATCGGTCGCCTGGCTGCACTTTATCTGAAATTGATGGACTCCAATGAGCTGATGGTGTGAGTGTGAGCAATTCTCCTGCCTGGGAGTCAGGCAGTCAGGGGAAAACAGTGAATTACTGGATGCAGAAATACAACCCAGTGTTAATGGATGTAGAATGAGATAATCAAGAGGCTAACGACGACAGGAATATTTGTCAGAGAGAGCAGCAGTGAAGAGCTTTGTACTTAGCTTTAGACATCCAAAATGCATCCATTACTCCTAACTATGCCGGGGCCTTTCTTATGCACTGACTTCCAAGTTTATGTTCCTTCAGGGCGCATGAATGTATCCCAACACAAAGGGCCTTTTCTGGACTCACAGCTGTGCACGAGGCTTCAGCTGGACTCACTGCCCTAGTTTGACTGCATATTGACACACACATACACAGACACCCATACAGTCAGCACAGGGAGCTCAAAGAGCTAGACAGCACCCTCAGACTACATGGGACATGGAAGGCAAAACAGTACGTGGTATCGGACTCCTGACTGTCCACACTGACTAAATGAAAGAAACCCCTGTTTGTCCTGTTTGTCCCTTTGTATTGTTCCTTGTTGTGGTGTGGCCCAGATTCCCCAAACTGGAAGCGGTGGCTAAAAGTAGCACTTCGCACACAGAGGCTACTCAGTTAAAATATGTGTGATTCTGTCAGTATTCAAAGATTTGCCTCGCTTATGTCTTGTCTGAGTGATTGTGCCAGTTTCAGCCATCTGCAGTCAATTCCAGGGGGATCTGGGGATGGAAAAAAATCAGGATTGTCTTAAAGTACAATATCACTTTTGTTTGGCTAGCCCTAACTTGTTCCAGAGCCCAAAGGAAATCCATACAGACCCTCATGAATGAATATTCTTAGAAGGCCGCTATTGCTGTTGGTGTGGACGTAAAAGTATTTCCACTTGTCTGTAACTTCATCATCAAAAGCTTCACTATCATGAGGATGTGCTTGGAAAAATTGGCACACCAAACCTGCAGTATTCCTTATTGCTTATGACCAATGGCAAAGTTCAGTACCAATGCAGGAAGAAGTGTTGCTTTATGTAGTGGAAACCTACATCTACCTACATCATGCTAAAGTTGAAATACTTGTTAGTCAAACAGCATCTGACACCCCCTCCCCAGCCTTCCCATTGTCCCGGCTGTGTCTGACAATTCTATTTTTAACTGACCAAAACCAGTGATCTGACCAGTACGCCACTTCACGCAGCCATTGGCTGATTATGAACACTTTTGCCTTCAGACTTGGCCAGACAACACATTGGATGGGCTAGTTTGCTTGGAGTAATGGAGATCCATACCATAGTTGCCATGCATAGATATTGTAATACATTTCACAAGATCCAATATGGGTGTTCTTGTCGGATGATGAGGGGGTTGTCCAAGGCTGGTTTATAAGGAGGTCTTGAAATGTGAAAGCTGTGAGAGTTGTACAGTGATGGTTCTTGTTAAAGCAGATTAAGGTTTTTTAGAGATGGGGAACTACCTAAGTCAACAATCTGCTGCTTTTTCTGGTAGCACCCTTACTGTCCAGCTGTTTCACAAAGGTCTATTTGCATTTCCATCTTGCTTGAGTCTTCCCTTTTTTGGAGAAGTTTTGCATCAGATTTTTGAATTGGCACCATATGGCTATTTGTCACCACAGCCAGCCATGCTTAGCTTTGCAAAGCCAGCCCTCAAATTCTATATCACTCATTGTGGTCTGGCCAGACTCAGTCTGTCTTTCTCTTTGGTTCAAGTTCAGCAATAGGTACAGACCAAAATGACCTTGCAGGCGACTGGACTAGCTTCAAACCGTTTGGCAACAGAAACCCCAAGTTTGCTAATGATCGGGCTAATTTCCAGACCTGATCACACTGAACACACTTTGCCCGTAACACTGTAATTCTCAGACGTTGCACAGACAGAACTGCTGGCAGGATTTCTTTACTCTTTTTGAACAACTGTAAAGTCAGCTGCTGCCAGTCACTAAGCTAGCCTAGTTGCTGAGATTAGCTAACTAATTGATTAGCCCCCCATCCTCGTTAACAACAGAACAAAATAAAGAAGAAAGGATGTAATGAAGGAGAGCATTTTTGTGGAGTGTTTCTTCGAACACACTTGGTTACATTAGCAGTGCGCAAAACACTTATTGAAAACAATCAAGTGTGACTCCTCAAACAATTGTAGTTACACTCCAGTATGTGTGTTCACTTTTTGATTGAATTCAAGGGGTCCTATGATTGGCTGCACCGATAAAGTTTCAGTTTGGCTTTCATGCTGTTGTTTTGTGACTACTGGCTCGGCCAAGGGGCTCTGGTGTTATGGAGATAATTTTGTTTCTTTTTAAAACAGTCAAAAAAAGTGGTTTGAGAGAGAAACTTTCCACACTTTTGCTTTCAAACTCTAAACTTTTGCTTTCAAACTCTAAACTTTTGCTTT
>JAVQJL010080809.1:0-12154 GCA_036024295.1 Nannoperca obscura | reverse complement strand
GTCTTGACTCTATTTTCTATTCATTTCACAACGTATGGTGGTGAATAAGTGTGACTTTTCATGGAAAACACAAAATTGTTTGGGTGACCCCAAACTTTTGAACGGTAGTGTATATCTGTTGATTTATCTTTTTTTCCCCCATTTTGGAGCTTTATATTAAGTTTCAGCTCAGGGTTTAGCTGTCCTCCATAACTTTACAGTTTTGGTTCAATCTCACCGCTCTCATAGTGTCATTTCAGGCCGGCGCAGGCATTCAGTGAAAAAGCTCTAAAAATCCACTGTACAGTACCTGCGCAGCACCAAATGTTAGATAGACACAGTTAGCGACTAGTTGGTGAACATAGTGGAGCATTTAGCCACTAAAGACCCAGATATTTCCCTCAGGAGTTGGTAGAGACCAATGTCAAAGCTAAAAGAGAGAGCATTTTGGACTTACATTATCCGGGTTACCAGAGACACAGCTCCAAATTAATGGTAATGTTGCCTGATGTGTAAATGAACAACTGTCAGCAAACTTGTCTTGTCACTTAAGAGGTGATGGTATGTCAATGTTGTGTTAAGAATGTGTTTATACTGCCCCCAAGTGGCCAAAAAATCAGTTATTGCAGCAGGAGAGCATTTTTTGGAGACAAATCTTGAACTAAAGAGCTGGATAGAAGCTACCTGGAGCAGTAGTCTTGATCTCATTGGACTGAACCTGGATCATTTCTAATGACGAGCAAAAATGGAGCGCATTATGTAGCCTTTAAAGTCTGGGTCCACAACGATGGCTCAAAAGAGATCATGTGAAAATAATATTAGCTGAAATTAATAACGGGAACAGTTCAGCCAATTCACAACGCAAGAAATATACATAAGTCAGGTGTGTGAAAGGCAGTCTTTCTTATTAAGAATATCTGTAACCTTTTTATTTCTTGTTTTCTCTCCGTCCCTTTCTATGGCTTTGATTCTACACAGGTGAAAGAGGATTGGAAGTATGTTGCCATGGTGATTGACCGCATCTTCCTGTGGATGTTCATTATTGTGTGCCTGCTTGGGACCATTGGCCTCTTCCTACCCCCTTGGCTAGCTGGCATGATCTAGCTCTTGTGAGAAAATGTGAAAATCCATAATCATCACTAGTTAGTGAAGTTTGAAATTGAAAATGTAACTGAACTCCACGTCAAGACTGGGAATGTGACTCAAGTCTGTGTAACATGCTACGTTAGTGGCTCCATGAGGCTATAACACTCTATACACACCCCCAAACCAAAACGTAGCTATTTTTAAATCCTTATATTTGGGCAAAAATCTAAAGGGTGTATCCCATGTATAGTGACCATTTTGGGATGTCTCAGACTCAGCATGTCAGTATTAGCTGCCCAGTCTTGGCTCAACTTTAATTTGTCTAAGCTGCACTTTGTCAGCCTCAGGTGTACTTCCTCAGCCTCACCTGTTATGTTACTTAGGTTGTACTTGACCATAATGCTAATATTGCCATGTTAACATGCCCAGAGTGAGCAATTATTAACTTAGTTAACCAACTGTTGAATGTTAACGTGCTAATATTTAGCATGTGAGATTTGTCATGTTAGCATGCTAACATTAGTATGTTAAGAAGACAGAAAATCTGTCTTCTTTACAAGTTATTAGCTTGGCTGCCCAGTTAGCCACTGGTATACCCAGAAAACACCTGGCGTTTGTTTAGAGTTGTAGAGTTGTGTAAATAAAAGTATTTAAGAACCAGTCTCCCTGGTCTGAGGTCACTGGGGCTAAATACCTCCAAATATAGGCTGGCTGCTCCACAAACAGTTTGGCAACAGAGTGACAAAAATAAATAAAACTAATTGTTTGTTAGCTACGGAAGCCGAGAGCGGCCATGCTTGCAATAATTTTTTTAATGCCGTTATCTCGAGATCACGAGTAAATGTTTCCGTTATCTCGAGAAAACGAGCTTTGTTACCTCGAGATAACGACTTAATTATTCCGTTATCTCAAGATCACGGGATGATTACACAATTGAGCCTTCAAGATCACTGCCATGACTGTCGTCGAGGATTCATAACTGGAGAAACAGCAAGCTCAATTTGCGACTGACCACTAAAATAAGCCCAAATTAAAATGAACGTTACAGTATCGCCAGCTTGTGCATGAGTAAATATGAAGTATAACATAATATTGCTGTTCCAAATAGAACTGTGCAATCATGTAGAATACGTATGTAATTTAAAAAACACACATTTCTAATAAATATAGTGGATGGGTTTGAAATTTGATTCATAAATGTCGTTTATTAGATTATCAGTGTGTTTTCGAAGCAGTCTCAGCTCGTTTTCTCGAGATAACGGAATAATTAACTCGTGATCTCGAGATAACGGCATTAAAAAAATGATTGCAAGCATGGCCGCTCTCGGCTTCCGTAAATCCGCACCAGCATCTTGTGACGCAATTTTCCTAAGGGCGGAACCAAGAACAGATGAATCCCATGCAGGCGCCGAGCCGGACTCATTGACGTGAAGCACAAGTCGGACTCGGAAGCTGTGACGGTCGGAAACGGAGGGATGTGGCTGCTGTCAGTGTTGGTGCCTCTTCTCAGGCTGTATTTATGCGGAATTAAAGTTCTTATCTATCAGATGTTCAACAGCTCTTTTACGCTACCAGGTCAGGTCAATTAATGTTTCCCAAATGTGTGTTACTGTCTGCTAATGTATATCCTTTTAAAAGTTATAATTTCTCAGTGTCTGCATGCCGAACGCCTTTTAGAAATGTGACCGTTTACAAAAGTGTTACCTTATTCAACGACAAATGAACGTAGTTACGACTTTTAATAACTGTCTTATGGTCAGTTCGGCATACTTCTGATTTGCCAAGAATGTAACATTTGATGAATTCTAAACTCGTGCTTTTCTAACAAAATAATGACATGTAGCTAACCTTGTAAACCGAATCTGGAAAACAAATGCGACTGAAGTGGAAAGAACTGCTGCCAGAGGGGTCACGTGTGTGCGGAGTTAACTAGCTAGAAGAGCAACTGTTGACAGAGATAAAGCCAGATACTTTAAAGGGGTTTATTCTTGTAAACAGTCGAGGCGACTTTAAATTGGGGATATTCTTAACGGAGTTTGGTGCCTCTGTTTGTGTGAGTGCACATTTCATTTCACATTATTTCAAGTCTATCTTAAAACAGCAAGGTGCCAACATGAACATTAAAAAATGTGTAATGTAATGTAAATCAATGTACCCTTACATGTATGATTTAATAGTATGTTAGCTAGATCTGTAAGTCTGAGACCTGTAGGCTACTTTGAGGAACTTCGGTTAAAAATACTATATATATATATATATATATATATATTACAATGTCAATAAGGATATTTAAGCACAATCACACATAAACTAGTCAAACTGATGCTGAAAGCAGTGAACTAATATGTTCCACTGTAGTGCATTCTACGAGAGCAAATTCTTTATAAGAATTACTATAAGAAATAATACAAACAAAACCTTGGGTAGTTTATTTAGTTTTTTAATCACAGGTTACTCATTCATTTGAATAACAGAAATGTCTAAAAGATCATATGATCACAGTGCCATGCCATAATTATAAATATATTTTTTACATTTATTTTTCAATTCAATTACAGGGGTTTACCTGTAGGGAAACCTGCCTAAAAAATTGGGTATGTTTGAGATTATTAAGCATTAAAATGTAGAATCAAACTCAACTTGTTCCAGAGGCTCTCTAGAACCCATGCAATGTGATTAAAAGCTGTGGATAAAGCTAAGAAGGTGCCCTTGAGTTCAAATGATGTTGTCAAAACCCTGAAAACAACGAAGTGACACACGGAGCGTGTAAATTACTATTTTGCTGGGAGGCTCCGAATGCACACTCGCACTAGACCGACAGTGTTACGAGTGTTCCCCGTTCGGAGTATTTCATTGAAATTTAAAGTGGTAAACCAAAATGAAAATGTGCGTGAACGCATGTGACGGTAGAGTGAAACACCAGTGATGCATTAGGCCTACATTTTAAAACAAAGGGGTGATTGTGTCTTTAGACACACACTCGTATAATCTCACAAAGAATGAAGGCTGTAGTAAGTAAGGGGATTTCTCAAATCCCTGTTATTTGCATGCAATATGCATCTGTTAATCTGTTGTTTGTTGTCAAAACCAGTACGATGTCATAAGTTAAACTATAAAAATTGTGCCTAGATTGTAAAAATTCATTTTTTTACAGAATTTAAAATGTGAGTGTAAAATGTGCAAAATGTAAAATGACCGAATAACCTTCCTTAGACTGTAAATAAAGATGGACGCCGTGTCTCCTTCCTCCTGCGGTACAAAAATAATTGGGAGCTGCCATCTTGCCCTGGTGACATCATTTGGAGGCGGACTCTGCGCAGTAGCGATCGAGTTCCCGCCTATACGCCACCCGCCCGAACCAATCGCGAGCACACTCCCAAGTTGTCAATCATGACGTGACCCTCCCCATTCTTTTTTTATTGAATCAATTTACTTATTAAAAAGAAACTTATCAGACAAATGAACACATGATCAGCATAAGAACAACATAAAATGACGGAAAATGTATTTGATGTGTAATTTGACTTTTTAGTTTGGCCCAAGTCCCATCTGCTTACATGGAGGGTTTCAGAGTTTATTACCTGTACTGCAGCCAGCCACCACAGGGCCATCCAGATGTTTTGGCTTCACTTTTGGGGTGCTGTCACGTCGTCCACCTGTATATACAGTCTACGGTGTGTCTTGATGATTAAGCTAGTCTTGAATAACTTCATATTAAAGGAATAGTTTAACATTTCTGGATAAGCACTTGCTTTTCTTGCTTTTTAGATTGTTTCCACTCACCTACCAGCACTTCTAAACCTTGCTAATTACATTTTGTATCTTGTTTAATCCGTACAAAAACCAATGTGTAAAAGTGACAAATTGCGATGTTACGGGAGGTTATGTGCACTATAGCACCACGCTAAATCACAGATGAGTGGTCGCAAGTATGACTGACACCTAGCTGTGATGCTGTTTTTGGTCTGTTTGGTTTGAGAGACCTACCTTTCAACCCGTAGAGGCCAGAGCAGCAATGTTTTGCGGACTTGGTCTTTAAGCATTGTTTAAAGCATATGTGGGCATGTGTTTGAAAATCCTGCAGCCAACAAAAGATAGCTTGTAGTTGTTCCATTGTTTCATAACATAAATCAATCCTTAACATGGTATAAGCTAAAAGTGAAACTTACCAAGAACATACGTGGGTCTTCTTCTTTCTTAACGTGATTTTTGCATGGCTAGTTCAGTCTCGTCCAAAAGGGTATGGGAGAAATGGGATTAAATGACCATTTGCATGTTAACAGGCTCAGACAGCAGCAGAGGTAAAAGTAAACCAGATTACTGATCACAGTAATATGGTTTCTTGTGTGCATGTAAACACAGCTGAAAGATTTTTACAATTCTTCATCTCAGTAGAGCTTCACAAATGGCTGTAATGTTTTTTTAATCAACATCCTCAAATGTTTATTTCACTATTCTTGTTAGGTACTCAGTAAAGCGAAGGCATCCAAGTGGATTGCTTACTGAAGGAACCAATGGAGGGTAAAGGTTCTGGACCTTCATGCTCTGGCCTCAATCTGGTCGCACACCCACGGGCAAAGAGCAAAGTCTGGAAATACTTTGGCTTTGACACAGATGCAGATGGCTGCATATTGCACTGGAAACGGATATACTGCCGCGTATGCATGAGTCAAATTGCGTACTCCGGAAACACCTCTAACCTGTCGTACCACCTTGAAAAAAACCACCCCGTAGAGTTCAATGAGTTCGTGAAGAGCAACACGGATCAGATGCGCGAGGCATTCGCCACAGCGTTCTCCAGGATAAAGACTGAGCCTTCGAGTCTACATGTTCAGCAACAATCCCAGGACACAAACTTAAGACAGAGCTTGGGCTATGAAAACAGACGACACAATGATCTGACTGCAGCTGTCATCAACTTTATCTGCGAGGGATTGTACCCAGTATCTGTAGTCGAAGAGCCTACTTTCAAGACCTTAATGAGTACCGTTGATCCTGGGTACTCTCCACCGAGCAAAAGCGACCTGGCCGTTAAAATGCTTCCTCAGATGTATTGCCGTACCCGGGACATGGTCTTTAGTGAGATTTCAGGGGTTTTAAACTGTGGCGTTACTGCAGACCTTTGGCAAAGCCAAACCCAGAATAGAACGTACATTTCGCTCTCTTTGCATTCAGTTAATTACAACAGTTCAACCGGCTTCTGTGTGACCAATAAGTGCCTCAAAACGTTTGAAGTACAAGAGGACAACACAGCTGAGAACATCACCAGATCGATGTACGAAGCCTTCGTTGAATGGGGGATAACTCACAAAGTCAGTGGTGCCACCACAAATGGCTCAGTGGATGTTGTCAAGGCATGCTCGCTCCTGGAACTATCAGTGGAAATGCCTTGCCTTGGACATACTGTTAATCGTGCAATGGACGAAGCCTTTCAGCTGCCGCGGGTCGACAGCTTTTTGGGATGCTGTCGCAAACTTGTTGATCATTTCAGAGAGCCGTTGATGTATCTGCTGAAGGAAAAACAGAAGCAGCATGGCCTCTCTCAGTGTGCACTTATCACAGACAGGGGTAGGTCTTGGTTGGCCACACTGGCAATGTTACAAAGATTGAAAGGGCAACAGGTTGCAGTAACTGCAACACTGATAGAGAATTCGAGCAGCCACCCTTTCAGCTTTGATGGCCCTGATTGGGCTTTGTTGGAGGGCTTGACTGAAGTTCTCCAGCCTTTTAAAGTTGTGGCAAACATGATAACTTCTTGCAGGTACCCAACCATTAGTATGGTTAGGCCTGTGCTTCATATGCTATTGAATACCACCCTCAAGGTGAAGGAAGGGGACCTCAAAGAGATCAGCATGACCAAAGAGGTTATCTCAAAGGTTCTATCAAGCACCTATTCACCGAATTCACAGCTATCGCAAGAAATTTCAACATTCCTAAACATTGCTACCTTCCTGGATCCTCGGTACAAGAAGTTGCCTTTCCTGTCCACCCAGGAACGCTCCAAAGTCGAGAATAACATCATCGAGGAGGCAAAAGCTATTCTGGAGAAGCAGGTTGCGGAGCGACCATGCCTGGACGATTTCTCATTGGTATCTGATGAGCCACCGAGCAAAAAGCAGACCCCTCTAAGAGAATCTGCAGCCACCAGTGTAACTCAAAACAACCCTTTGGCTGCCATATTTTGCCAGTCTGATGCAGATCAGAGCCAGGAGGAGCTGCATGCACAGGTGGTAGAGGAGCTGAGCAACTATAAATCACAAAGAGTCCTAGGTCTGGATGAAGACCCTTTACTGTGGTGGACAAGTCATGCACCCTTGTTCCCCACCCTACCCAAGGTGCTCCAGAAGTACTGGTGTGTTCCGGCCATGAGTGTACCTTGTCACAGGCTGTTCAGCTCCTCTGGGACTGTTCTGTGTGGGAAAAGGAACCGTATAGCTCCGTCTTTAGTAGACCAGCAGGTCTTCTTGTATGAGAATTCGCGAAGCTACTATGAGCCTGAACCCTGTGACGATGATGACAATGTTTGGGAAGGAAACTGTAGTCTGGGTCAGCCAATGACTTGATCCCTTGCATATGTTGGGTTTACATCCCTGTTGGGCTTATGTAAAAGTACAGCCTTGCAGACGTAGCATAGCTGTAGTCCGGTACATTTCTGGGCATGTATGGGTTAAAGAAATAAGACACATTGTATTAATTAGAAAAGCTTTAGAGGTGCCATTTTCTACTTCTCCTGTGTCCAGCCTTAATGCTAAGCTAACAACATCCTGACTGTACTTAATGCACAAAAAATTAATTGAACTTAATCTTCTCATCGTAGTCAGACAACTTCAAGATGGTATTCAAGAAGTGTATTAAACCCTGTAAATCAAAAATATAAATTTGTATAATATATTATATAAGCTTTTTTTAATTTACCTGTTGCACAAATGAGAGAAAATCATTAAACTGCTAAAGTTGACATCCCATTATTTCTGTCAAACTCTGTACAGAAAATGTATTGAAATAAACCTAAAAGAACCAGCCAAAACGCTGTAATATTGGATCCAACGCATCTGTAATCAAAGTAATTGTAGTGTTTACCTTCTTCCGGTATGTTATAAGCTCTGTTGTGTCTTTTTGGCCTTTTCAGTTGCACTTTTTCTTGTTTTGTTTGGGATATACTTTGTAAATACATACTTTATATGGATATTGCAGCATTAACAATGGACACATTTTATAAATGCCTTGCAGAATGCTCTGCAAAACACCAGTAAATATATATATGATATTAAACAACTCCATGCAAGTAAAACATTTTGTTATTAACATTAGCTTGACTGGTTGGTTGATGTCCAAACGTGATTTTTAAAACACATTTAAACCTGACTGTTATTTAAAAACTACAACCATATTGACACTGATTCCCAAAGAGATGGAAATGAAGGATTGCGTAATGTTCTCATGTGGTCCCCTCTCTCCTCCCACACAGTCTTACCCAAGCAAAATGGAAAGGTTGCCATTGTGACTGGGGGTACCAGAGGAATGGGTTTTGAGACAGCGAGACACCTGGCAAGCCTGGGCATGCATGTTGTCATAGGTAGGCTACTGTCCAATCATATGCCTTTTTTCTGCAGTCCAGATGTAATTTGCTATTGTTTTGTCGTCAAAATTCTGACTATGAATAAATTAAATCCATGGGCTGTTCTTTTAAATTTGCACTTTATATCTTAAGAATGGACTCATGGAACCTGGTGTTTTGTATTTACAATGCATCAAAGAGCTTCCATACTGTATGTTTGAGGTGGTACACGGTGTTGGCGTATTTGAAAGACCCCCCCCCCCCCCCCACTTGAGTACATTACATTGAACTGTGTAATGAAAGTTATAGTCTTACATTTCAGTCAAACAAGAACTATCCCCAGTAGGCAGGTGCTTTTGTGATTGCATGAGTTTATAGTGTGATTGGTTCAGTAGTCAGAATTATGTATAAAATAGCTTAGATTGATTATGTACACGCCAGGTAATCTTTTTTAGGCCACATGGATGCTTTGAACAGAGGTGAAATGGCATCCTTTAGCCAGTCTTATTGAGTCAGTGTAGGATTGAGTTGGAAGTGGATATCTGCGGGACATCTGCCCACCGAGCCTCTCTGATCTCCATCACCTCCAGCTGGGAACGAGATAGAAGAGGGCACGGCAGCTGTCAGGACGATTTGCCAAGAAGGCGGCCCAGGCAAAGGTAATCATCTGTCTGTCTCGTCGTCGTCTTTGCTCACACCTGTCATTTATAGCACACTTTTAGCCAAAACAAAATAAAAATGCAAACGAATGTATATAATTTAAGCCATCTGTACAAAATAATTTGTAGCCTGAATTTTATTAAAATTTTCTTTTGAATATTGGGCACAAATTGGTATGTTTAAAATAGTTTCCAACCCGGTTTTAATAGCTTAACCTTAACTTAAACACTGCTTTTCTATTCTACAAGATAGACCTCCCTCAAAGGATAGTCAACATCTTATCTGGAATTATCAGTTACGTCGGTAGACAGTACGGCAGTGTGTAAATTGTAGACCCAGACGTTTGCCAGCTTTTCGGCAACTGTTAAATAAAGAGGTGCACGTCGTGTGTTTGTGTTCCAGATGGTTTTAACTTGTTAGGGCTGACACAGCTGGCAGTCTGCCACCGTCACCACAGCAGGAGGCTCCTTCTCTGGCACTCGGAGCAAGGGAGGGAGGGTTATGTATCTAGGGCTGTATTCACAAAGAGTGGCTCCTCGTGACGAAATTATGAGAAAATTCTTAGAAATAATACATTTTTCTAAGGGTTTCCACTTGAAGTTAAGACTAGGTCGTGGTAAAGATAAAGGTTATTTGCAAAGCGTCTCAGCCCTTATGAGAGCTCCTAAGGTAGAAACTGTTAGGAGCAGAGAGGAGGACTTTTAAGAGGCTTAAGGGTGAGAAAATGGCAAAAAGACAAAAATATATCAAATCAAAAGTGAATATTGTCATTTGGCAGCAGAGAGGCCTCTTTCATTGTTACAAGATCATATATTACTGCCTTACTGTTACTGATGCATTGGCATATAAGCAGAATTTTAATGCTTTGAAGGTTAAGCTGATATATATATACATAGATATATATACGTACGTAAGTGTGTGTGTGTGTGTGTATACAGTGAGTTAAATAAGTATTGATCACATCAACATGTTTCTCAATAAATAACTAAAGTAATCTATACATACAAAAACAAATAAGTTCAGAAATTAAGTTATAATAATGTGAAATGACACAGGGGGAGGGAGTATTGAACACATGAAGAAAGGGAGGTGCAAAAAGGCATGGAAAGCCAAGTCACCAGCTGAAATCTATCTGTATTTGGAAAGCAATCCTGCCCCTTGTCAGTGCAAAATTAATATCAGCTGGTCCCGTCTCAACTGATGGTCTCATTGCCAAGGTGTCACACAAGGCACATCTCATGAAGGGTTAAAAGCGAAGAGCTCTCGCAAGAGCTTTGTTTCAAAACAAACGGGTTTGGGAACAGCGGTCAGCTGCTTTGGAGTTTTGTGAAAGTGGCAAAATCCTCCGGTAGAGTGCATTTCCTCTCAAACCCAGCAGAGTGCTGCATAAATAGGCCAGTCCCAATGACGCCCCCCATTATCTCCACACAAAGAGCTCTTTGTTTTAGTCCGGCTGTACAAATTAGACCAGTGATTTACTGAATTCTAAGGAGGCTTTTCATGTGGACAGTCGGTAGCACAACGTTACTTCAAACCCTCTCTTGTGAGAGGGTCACAATTAGTGTTAGGCAGAATACACTGCAGTGGGGGAGTTTAATTCATTTTAAATAGGTGCTCAAGTATGATATAATAATATATATAATAAATAACATGCCTGCAGTTGCTAAGAAATAAGGCTACCGGGGTTTAGAGAGAACACAAACTAAGCTGTACGGAGTTTTTATCTCCACTAAAGGCCACATTCAGTCCAGATTTCCAACTCTAAAATTATTTTTCAATCCCAATTTAACCAGTCTTAAATTGCCTGTTGGGTAACTTAAAGGCTTTGCACCAAACTTAAGTAGATTTCTGCATTTGTTGTAAATAAAATTAACCAAAATGGCAGAGAACTACTCCATTACAAGTAAATGTCCTGCATTCAAACTTAGTAGTATTACTGGAATTATCAACAAACTATAAACCCATTGTTTTTTATTTTTTTTATGTAAAATCTTCATCTGTAAATACCATAACTAGTAATTATAGCTATTAAATAATGATACTAAAAAGTACTGTATTTCCCTCTAAAAGATAGTGGAGTAGATATGTTGTCACACTTTCTTACAATGTCACATATAGCACATAGTTTATATATTGTATTCTTTGTTTGTGGGTTCCAGCTCAAGTGTATGGAAGCCAGTATGAGACTGCATTCAAATGATCATTTTAAACTAGAAAATTAAAGTGTAATTCCACATTAGCATTTTCCACATGTATGTGTTAAATTAAAAAGTTCTAATCCAATTAGTATTTTAATTTTCACATACTCGTAAAGGCGTTCTGACCATATTAAAGGGAAACTGTACAGTGTACAGTGGACAAAATTCAAAGTGTTTAAATTAAAATGCAACGTTTACAATGTAGTCAGATTTTTCCATTTATGTAAGCTAGGGCTGTTTGGAATACATTTTGGGAGTCGCATATCAATTAAAAATTATTTAAGTTCATTAAAACTAATTGAATCTTGAAATTACCATTTAAATGCACTAATATTTGTCACAATTCAAATAAAAATTTAATTTTCTAACAATTTGAAAATGAAAACGTGACGTTTCATTTTCAACAAATTCAACCTTCTGAAAGTGTTAGAAAATTCCTTTTTACTTTAGTTGTGATATGTTGTAGTTCAGAGAATCCTCCATTGAGTCCAGTTAAGACTGCGAGCTTTGAGAACATCTCAAAGAAGGGGGAAAAAAATTAATTACATTACATTACATTTAGGCATTTAGCAGACGCTTTTATCCAAAGCGACTTCCAAATAAGAGCTTTACATAAAGTGCATAGAACCATGATGGAAAACAAGATGTCTCATCAGACTTGTAAGGGCTGGTG
>JAVQJL010080806.1:0-15658 GCA_036024295.1 Nannoperca obscura | reverse complement strand
CAGACCTGTGGCACTGACCTCCCACATCATGAAGGCCCTGGAAAGACTCGTCCTGGAGCAGCTCCGGCCCCTGGTCCAAACATATTCGGACCCTCCCTCTACACCTCTACACCCTCTATATTGTACTGTTTATTATTCTTTTTTCAATAACTTTATTGAGCATTGTAACTGTATCAAAAAGCAATTTCCCTTCTGGGATTATTAAAGTATTTCTGATTCTGATTCTGATTCTGAAACCCCAACCTGCAAAACTGGGTGTGCATCTTTTGCAACAGATGACCCCAATGAGGTGGACTTCTGCACCGTCCTGGAGGCTCGTCTCGGCAGAGAAGCCAGCCAGTTCAGTGCCGTACTGTAAATCTCGCTTGCTACTCAGGACAGTTTTGTTGCAATGTGTCAGCATCAGATGAGGATTGTTTATTTGGGGTTTCTTTTGTTTGTTTTTTAAGGTGCACTGGATTCAAATGATTAGCACAGAAGTGACTGAAGACTCCCAAAAGTGCATGAGTGCTGACTGTTTCAATCCAGGTGTGTTAGCAGTGATTTTATTCACATCTTGAACTTGGATTTCTATTCATCATCAAATGGAACAGCACAATCGTTTCAGTATATCTGATAAATGCTGTGATGTCGTTGAGGTTGTGACAAGATAATTTGGGCTCTTGAAAGATGCACCACTGTATCACCATTTCTTTCCTCCCTGCTTTTACTCAGATTTAGGATTTCACCATTCTCCATGTTATCGGGAAGATGTTGTATTTTAAGGGGTCACAACCGAAAAGTTTGAGTCTTCACCTATAATGTAAGACACCTGTCTGAAGCACACGACTGTAGTCCTTAGAGTCTAAATAAAACCAAATAAAAAGAAATAAAATACACTAAGAAACACAGATCTATAAAAATACCCTAAAAATATAGCAAAAGTCTGTATGTAACAACGTGTTTTACTTCAGAGAATCCAGCTGCAATTGAAAACACTTTTATTTGGGCTGTTTTGGACTTTGTGTGTCACTCTAAAGCCTCTTATGTCACTTTTAAATTTTATCCACCTTACTTTGCGTGCAGTGCTGGCAACTGATTGCAGAAAATGTAATCTTGCGCATTGGAGATGATTCTTTGAAATACTGGTTCACAGCTATAAATTAAGACGGTATGAATACATAGAAAACTGCCTTTAGAAGGTGCAGAGTGACACTCAAAGATCCGAAACATCAGTCAATTACACTATCACTGTCTAAATGTGCTTTAGTGTGTGTATGTACATAGTAGGGAATGTTATCTTTTTGGTCGGGCATTTGCATTGGTGTCCATGCTTCTTTTCAAGAGGGGTCCTTTGTGGCTCTGTGTTGTATGTCCTTTCATTCCTGCTCAGAGCAGCTTCCTCTGTTCCTGTTGGCTGCTGACCCCTTTACTTCTCCTGAGGGATCTTTTGTGTAGCCGGTTACTGTTGGCAGCAGCTGGGGGAGAAAAGGAACGCATACTGATGACATCATGTAAACATGAGTTGCCAAAAGACTTATAAATTACCCTGAAGTGACTACCATGGCTAAAGGACCCAGTTCAAAAGCTACCACGTGCTCCTTGTAATGTCGAAACGTTAGCGCTGCAGGAGGTGTATTTTCTGTGTATAAAATATTACACACGGCTCACTGATGCTGAGTTTCACACAGTCCCCAGTTTTAGTTCGACTAGGGACCTTTGTTGCATGTGTATCACATACTTTATCGGCGTGTTTACACCTATTCATTCACTCACTGCGATGCAGACTGGCGATCAGCATCTCAAATTCAGCTTTTAACTGGACTGTGCTTGCATATTATTGTTTTAAGACACAAACACATCTACAGATCCATTCTTCAGCATTTACCCTGGAACCTTACCTTCTGTACATTCCACTTGTGGCTTCTCCCACTGTCCGTCTGGCATACAGCGTATGACAGGCAGGTGGCGCTGTGTGTAGCCTGCGTCACACTGGTAGCGGACTATCGAGTTGACGGGGTAGCTCTCTCTGCTGCTGCCCATCGACCGGCCGCTTTCCACGTCAGGGGGAGCTCCGCACATGACTGAAAAACAAAACAACAAATTAAAACAACAAATAAACAGCAGACGTCATGTGACGGTTGGTAGATACGAAGCTTGTCTTGGTCAAAGTTGCTGGTTCACTTGTGTCCCATTACCCCACTCAAGAGTCTTGTTTTTGCGTCATGGATTAATCAAAAGTCTCTTAAAGTGCATGTAGATTTATTTAGTGTGAATCTCCAAATCTCCGAGATGATATCCAACCATAATGTATGTTCCACATCCCAAGCAAATCACTTCTTGGCCCGACACATATTTCAACCCAGTGAGACGTACCAGGTCCAGTCTTGCAGGTGAAGGGAAGGTGGTAGTTGCAGGGAACGTCATTCCACTGTCCGCCCTCGTGCCAGATCATCACCACACAGTCCTCCCCAGATTTGAAGTAGTTATCTGGCTGGTTGGGCCTCCAGTTCTCAAAGGTCTAAGGAAGTTACAAAAACAATTAATAAATACATTAAAAAGATAGATGATGTAGATAGTTGTTAAGCAACAAAACTCACCAGAGAACTGCCGTCTGTCCAGTGGAACTCATTCTGCACGTCTTTGTCATTAAGTCCGATCCACTGATAGTCCTGGCCGAATGCTGCAATGCAAATTAAATTGATTTTAGCTTTGAAACAGTTTATTCATGCCCTTTCATCATATTATGCTTGCATCCCTCTAATGGCCCCAGTAGCAATAAGATGCGTCATCCCTCCTAGAGGCACAGGGGCTCAGTGCTTAGCACTGCAGCCTCACTGCAAGAAGGTCCTGGCTCACCCAGTCCACGTGGGGTGGGGATAGACATGAATACGGTTGGCATGTGTAAGAAAAGATAAATGCATTGATGAATTTAGATTTTCAACAATAGAATATACTCTTAACTTCTTTTGTAAAGTGTGAAGAAGCATCATCACATCATCTAAAGGGATTTTTCTGGGAGATTTTCCTTATTCGACGAGAGGGTCTAAGGATAGAGGTTTGTTTGTTACTAATCCCCCCCAGATTCCAGCCCACTGTGCAAACGCCCCCCCGGCAACCAGTACAAGTCACACGTGTAGAGACATGACCCCTCACTGGCTTCCCACCAGTGAACACTGTCAGCTGTTTATGAAAGTTTGACCCCCTCCCCTTTACTTACTCTGACCCTCCTGTTACTGACACATTTTGTAATATGTATTTTTATTATTATAAACCAAAGCTACTCACAGTTGACAAACTGCTGCTCCTCCTGGGAGGTGATGCTGACCAGATGGGCGTTGAGTTCCCGACAGCGTTGCTCAGCCACAGACCAGGTGTTTCTCTCCGCAAAGTGGAGGTAACAGCTGCCCATGAACTCCAACCAGCCCTCGGCACAGCCCTGCACAGCTACCCACACAAATGTACACATCAAAACACATTTGGACAAAAGCATGAAAATGTAACATAAAATATGGAATTTCTATGTTGGTATCCAACTTCAGCTGTTGACTCACGTGTCGAGCAGTCTGCACCAGTGAAACCGTGTGGACACTGACACACAGCGAGCTCTCCCTGCACAGAGCAGGATCCTGAACTGCAGGGGTTTGGATCACAGGGGTCTACAGAGGTGGACAGCAGAGAGAAAGACACTTGACTTTGGACATTATGACTAAATATGTAGCTCCAGTTAATCGGTGAGGCTACATCACAAGGAGAATTGCTAAGATACTTTGATTTCAGCGATTATACCAAAACTACACTAAACTACATACCTTCTACTATTTCAGGCTTCTCCACAGCAGCAGGGGTTGCTAATGACACTGATGGTGCTGTGGTTGGGCTGGTGTATTCGGCATCTGGAGTCACTGCATACATTGTAGGTCCCGCGCGGCCTTCCTGACTCTCCTCTCTGAGTCCTGATTGGCCAAGACTGGCAATGTCCTCAGTGAAAGTGATGTGAGATCCAGGCGTTACGGTGGCCAGTTTCAGAGGGGCTCCACTTCCTGAGAAATGCAAGCTTTGGTCCAAAGTGCCACTGACTTCATGATGGATCCCCGACCCTGACCCACTTCCTTCCCCGCTTACCTCCACCACCCCCCGGCCTTGCTCAGGGTGGCGTACCAGTGGCGGTTCGGTCACTTCCATCATACCAATGTCTCTTAGGAGTATGACGTCACCACCATGCTGGAAAGAGTCGCCAGAGGCAGAGCCGCTGCCTGAGACACCAGATAGAAGACCACTTGGAAAGCCACTGTGGAACCCTGATCCAAAGGGGCGATATCCAGACACCTCTTGCTCACCCGATGGCTGGACTGTCAGATCAACACCACTGTGGTCGACAAATGAGATGCCAGAAAATTCTCCTGACCCAGAGCCTGACCCAGAGCCTGACCCGGACGTATCTCCTGATCCAGATGTACTAGATTCCCCACTGATCTCAATGCCTCCTTGGCCTAACTCCTGCTCAGTGGGTTTTTGGAGAGTTTTCAACACCTCCACCATCTTCCCATCCACAATGATGATCACCAAGTCTTTGTCGCTACCACTGATGTCCCCACTCCCACTGGTAAAACCTGATCCCGATATACTGAAGCCAGAGTGTTGTCTGTCAAGCCCTTCACCAGATCCAGATGCACTCCCAAGTCCAGATGTGACAATGACAGCACTTCCCCCTTCTGCCTCCTGCGGACTCCCGGAGGCCGACTGATCTCCGGAGAAAACGTCAGTGCGTCCGCTGAAGATGACTTCCTGTCCGGATCCAGAGGTGTCACCACTTGTACCGGAGGCGTCACCACTGGTACCGGAGGCGTCACCACTGGTACCGGAGGCGCCGGACTCCCCTGAGTTCTCCCCGCTAGCTGAATGATCAGCTGAACCAGAACCGGACACATCAACAGGGAGGGGAGTTAAAATGGGTCTCACTTTATATTATGTATTTGTGTAATATTAAGAATCCAGACAAGAGTACATTAGATATTTAGTTATACCTCGTTTAGTAAAGTGATGAAATATAGATAGATAAAGTGTGTTTAGCTTTATTGAAATTATATAACTGTGGCCACTTTGGCAAAAAAGAATACATTTTACAAGAGGAAGTAAAAGACACTTTTCATTCACAGTTATTACCAACTATCTTACCGGTAGGAGCAACTTGGTGAGTTGTGGTGGTTGTCTTGTTGATAAACTCCTCTATTTCAGTAATATTTGGACTGGTTTCAGTTTCATTGTAGCATACGGAAGTTTCAACTAAAAACAAACAAACAAAACAAAACTGAGAAGATGAAGAGGCAAATAGAGATATCAATTAGAATATTAACTTATAAGCTACTTTGGCAAATTGAAGATAATATTCAGGACCATGTATTTTGAAAAACTGCCAATACAAGGTTATAAAAAGGACTTAAGAGGACAGATTTCATGCATCTGTCTTACCTGTGGGAGCAAAGTGATCAATTGTGACTGTTGTTTTGTTGATAATATCCACCGTCACTGTTGTCAGATTCAAACTGATTTCAGTTTCAACAGGAACAACAGACATTTCATCTGTGAAAGACAAAATGAGATAACGGATTAGTAAAGCCAAGTCAATACCAGCGCTGCTGCTACTACTACTAATAACATTATAGTAATATAATCGTCAGTGGATATTGTTAAAACATTTTTTTCCCCACAATTGAGGTTCGTTGGTCAAGTTTGCACTCATTCTACTTGTGACAGAGTGACAGAAGCTGAACGTTTCAACCAGTCATCTATTACTTTGAGCTTTTTCGCCGTTTATTCAAATAGCTATTAACTATAATAGAAAACTATAAACTATACATAACTATAAAACTATAATAACTAACTATTTTAACTATTTATCCATTGCTTTAAGCAAACTGTTTAGATGTCTGCTTGGTTACTAACTGGTTTTACGACAATAGTGTTCAGATGTTACAGCTGACTCAATGTGAGGAGTTTTCCCCTATTTTCTCCACATTAGTTGAGCTACTCTACAATCTTCCCACGTACCCCCTGCAACTGCAGAAATATTCCCCGGGAGGTGTCCCAGGCTGGGAAGTTGTTATGCTGAATCAGGATGAATGCTGGCAAATATTTACTTGTGAAATATCTACTTGGACACTTACTGTGTAATACATATGCAATTGCTCTCTGTGCATTGTAACCGTTTGAGAGCATTGTAATTGGGTAGTTTAGGGATTTAGTCAGACGCTGGTTCTGATTTTCCATTTTCCATTAGTAACCACACCTAACCCTTTCCTACCTTCAAAACAGTAGGCGTCGTAGCGCGAGTGCTCATCAGGAAATCCTGTCTGGTTGGGGTAGGCGTAGATGATGTGCACCCCAACGTGACCGCCACCACAGTGGGACCTGGGGGTTGTGATGGGGTAGCGGACGCTGCGGTCCATCAGCCAGCCTGGACGGCACTTGTCAAGCCCTTGGTTCCAGGCAGCATACAGCTGCCCAGTGGTGGCCAGGGTGGTGTTGAGTTTCTGACAGTGCTGCACAGCCTCCTCGTAGGAGAAGCTGTCATAGTCGCTGGTGAAGAATACCTCACCTGCGAAAAGGACAGAAGCATTCACAAACATTCATGAAGGTTTAAACATGTCAGATAGCTTAAACATGTCAGATAGTTGAAGTTGACTCGGGTGTGAGGGTGCTCCTCACCTTGCAGGCGTTCCACGTAACAAAATACGTCGTAATGTTCTCTAGCTGGCCTCAGGCCGTAGGATCTGACTCCAGGTTGGTGTGGCAGATTACCAGCACAGTTAGCTCTGGGTGACACGATGGGATACCTGAGCATGAAACATGAAGTTGGAACAGCATATCAAGGCTTTGCTTTGCCATAATATCCCTTCAGGAATCCATCTGTTTATGCAAAATAAACCATTTTCAACTAGTTATTTTAAATCCTGGAGTTTTAATTAATTTAAAATTTAAACAACAATGGTCTTTAAGCATTTTTAAATTATATGATCTCATTGTTTGCAATTTTGCTGCAATCAAGTGTTTTGTGGAAAAGATTATTATTATACTGAGTTATTTAAAATCTTTAATGAAATGAATCATATAAATAGAAAATCAACCCAATGCACATTATGGGAAACATATTGTTTATATGAATATATTGGTCTATCTGTATCCCACACATGCCTCCAGCTCACCTGACGGTCTGGTCGCGGAGCCAGCCAGCGTCACATTGGTGCAGGCCTTTCTCGAAGGCTGCCTGCAGCTGTTGGGGGCTGGCAATGACCGCCCCGATACTCTGGCAGGCCTGCTGAGCCTCCAGAAAGGTCAGAGTGTAGCGACCAGTGATGGGTCGGTAGTGGAACACCACACCTGGAAATGAGAGGGAGCAAAGAAAGGAAACACAACAGGACAGGAAGGTAAAAAGTCTCATTTTAAGTTATGCATTTTTCTTTAAACATTGTCATCTTTATTTCCTCATTATACATTTTTTCTCTGATACAGATTGTGCAAATATTCCAGAGGGTTTAGTTTCTTACCTGTGGGAGCCATGGCAGCATCTATGCCTGTTAGATCCATTCCAGGCTCAGGTACCACGGGAGTCACTCCAGCGTATGTGTCCGTCACACTGGGTGGGACAGGCAGTGGGAAGAAGACGTCGACTTCTCCACGGTTGATTTCCTCACCTCCTGGTGGGGGGGTGAGGCCTGGGTACAACCCAGCGCTGGATGTTATGCTGATGACGTCCGGGAAAGGGGTGGTCCTCACAGGCACAAGGTATCGTGCCTCCTCACCTTTTGAAGGGACAAGATAGCATTACTGTTTTCAAGCCTTGTTAACTAACACTAGGTTAATGTTGATGGTTCCAATCAGCAAGGATCCCAGAAAATCCAGAAATGTTAAAGATGAAATCCACCAATAAAGAAGCTCCCAGAATGCCCTGAATATCATACAGTGAAAGATGAAGGATTTACTTTGGAAGCAGATAGCATCATAGCGAGAGTCTGGGTACGGGTATCCTGTCTGGTTGGGGAACAGGTAGACGGTTCTCACTCCCAGGAGTCCCCCGCCACATTGAGGCCTGGCAATGTTGATGGGGTAGCGTACACTCCTGTCGCCCAGCCAACCAGCATTACACACATCCATGCCAGCCTTCCAGGCCAGGTAAAGCTCTCCAGTGGAGGCGAGCCGGGCACCGAGTTTGGCACACTGATCTCCTGCTTCATAGAAGGTGAACTTCTCTACAGACATTGAGTAGAAGACTCTGCCTGGGAGGAGAGAGGAGCAGAAACACATTGACATGACAGTCTACAGTTGTGTACAAAGTGCAGAGGGTTCAGGTGGGTCAGGTAGCTTTCGGTGCTACCCTTGTTGGATGAGTGTACCTGACATTTTCTCAGCAAAACAGTACACGTCGTAGGTCTCGTTGACATCTCTCACACCATAGGTTCTCACACCAGGGAAGGTCTCCTTGTCTCCGTAGCAACGCTCCCGCGGCTCCTGGATGGGGTACCTTGAGGGGTCAAGAGAGATGTCAGTCAGCAGATTTATTGCAAGTCTATTGGTATGTATTATATATATTACTGTGTCATCAGGTCGCCAAAATACAGTCCCTCTGGACGGGACAGTATTAAGCCTACAGGGGTCAGTATGTTTCATCTGGAGTGCTTGTCAAATGGTCAAACATTGTCTGAAACCCCCTCCCTCTACACCCTTTTTCAGATGTCAGAATTTGGGGGGCTGCTTCTGACAATTGATGTAATTTTCCATAACCTACAATCCAACAATGGTGCCCACTTTACTCAGCAGGTGTGAAGCAGGATTTGAATTTTAAAGATTGTCTGAAAGTGTGCACCATTGTCCATATTTGTCCATTGCACTTTTCTTATCCTTCTCTGTGACAGTAGACTCTTTACCCTGCCTTCAAGTGTGGCCATTCAGAACAGCTATAAAACACACCACTTAGATGTCGTCAGACAACACGTTCTACAAATGAGTTCATTGAAGCGTATCCTGGCCTTTTCTACTGCGGCACAGTGGCTTAGTGGGTTTTCTCTGTCATGCAAAAACAATAAAATATATTGGGTTTGAATCTGCTGGCTGTCCTCCCTGTGTGGAATCTGCATGTTATCCTTGATCAGCAGTCTAGAAATGATGGATGGGTGGATGGACACTACCTAACAGTCTGATCAGAGAGCCATCCAGCATCACACTGGTGGTATCCATCATCGTAAGCCGCCTGGAGCTGGGCTGGTGTGGCGATGGTGGCACCGTTCTGGATACAGGCTGCCTTAGCCTTCTCAAACGTCAGGGTGTAGCGGGTGGAGATGGCTCGGTAGTGGAACACAATACCTGTGAGATACAGAAAGTTGAGTGGAAAATATCTTTCAAATAACTATACTCTGTGAGCTGATGGATACTTGTTTGTACCCAACCAATCACCAAACGTCTCCAGAGGCAAGAGGTTTAAACCAGCAGCCAACCTCACATGTGTTCCTCACCTTGTGGCATGCAGACTAAGATATCTCTCCCATGTCAGAGAACGCACCTCATACAACCCACAGACCTATATCTGTAGTTGATCACATACTGATGGAAACTCTGGTCAAGTATTAAAAATATTTTTTGACAGAGGTTTTCTTCCAGTCCACTTTGATCTTCAATATTATATTCTGAGCCGTAGATATAAGAGTGTTGTTGTTGAGGAAAATATTGAATACAGTTTTGAGGTTTGAGATACAATTGCAGGGGTTTGCTGGAAGTTTGACTACCATGTAATAAGAAGATAATGACTTTAAGTGCATCAAACTGTTAATGTTTCTGTGGCTTACCCTGAACCTGTATTTCCACGGAGTCATAGTTGTCCTCAATGCCGTGCATCACCTCGCAGCGGTAGGTGCCAGAATCTTTGGACCTCAGCTCTGTTATCTCCAGGGTGGCATCAGTGGGCACCAGCGGGTAGTTGATCATCGTCACTCTGTCCAAATACTCTGTCTCCACGTTAACTTTTCCCCCTGACGCCACCAGTATCAAGGTGACTTTCTCCTTGGTGACGTAGGTCCATTTGATGCGATGGGAGAGCGGGGCGATGGTTGGGGCTCCGGGGTCGTTGACTGTGCTGTCCTGGAAGTAGCATGGTACCACTACCTTGCTGCCCAGCAGAGGACGGAGAGGCATCTCCAAAGGGATGCTGACACGCAAGTTGCCATCCAAGACTGAGGTAAAGAGAAGTCAAGGTTCATTTGTTAGTCTTTTTATTTTTTGTGCATGTATTTATGTATGAAAAATCTCTAACAGTCATGTGAGCAACACTGTGAGTGACACTTTTCAACTCTAGTTTGACAAAGCGTTCACCCTACACACATTTTCACACAAGCATTGTACTTTACAAGGCAGGGGCAAGTTTGAGTTCAGTTTATTACTCAAGGACATTTTGACATGTGGGCCAGGGGAGCTGGAATCAATCCACCAACCCTACCTACAATTAATGAACAACTTGCTCCACCAAGTGAGGAAAAGTCGACCCAAAAAACATATTCCAAACTCTCTTAGGATTACTTTGTTCCTGTACTGCTTGTCACTTTTTTGTGGAGAGTCGTACGTCTCTGGAAATGTCAAGGAAAATATTACAACAAAATTAACTTCAAAAAGATACAAACTCTAGAGGCCAAAAAAGAAAAAAGGCAAGTACATTAGCAGCATGTTAAATTAAGTTTTAATCAGATGGAAGAATACAGGTAACAGGAATGATGAATGCCTTTATAATACAGCCTAATATTAATTTATCATTGTCTTCAAATCAGTCAGGTTTCCAAGAGGTCTGGAGACAGGTATTTAATTTGTGCACAATCATGATGAAGATGAGTATCCTATTAATAAAACCACACTTACCGTCATGGTTTTCAGACAATATTGTTGCCGAGATGAGGGGCAAGGACACAAACAGCAGAAGCAGGGGGGTCATTGTCACCTGAAAAATAATAAGTTGAGAGCACTGGAATCAAATTTGTGCAGACAAGATAATTAATAAAGGATAGACTTTAAATAAAGCTACTGAAAGCCATATAAATGCTTATAGTGATATTTGGCCTTTTCATGCCTTACTGTACATCACTTACTTATCACAAGTAGGCTAAAATTGTAATAATCAAATAATGAAAAAGATGAATATACAGAGGGAATGTAAAATCATACAAACTTTCTAACTTCTCTTCACCAGAAATGCTCACTGAGTGAACAGTGAAGTGTTCGAATGAATAAATGGGTTTATAATCATTTCCTCTGCCCCTGAATGCCACTGTGGTTTTTCCTAACTCCTGTACACTTACATTTATAGACCATGTTATCCAGGATATTCAGAGCATTTGGTTATTACTTCAGCCTCGTTAGCTAAAATGGAAATAGGATGTCAAGGGTCTCTAGTATCCTTTGGAAATACCATACATGCTCGCTTAGTAATGAAAGCCTCTCTGTCTGTTAGCACAGGAAACGTCTTTAGTACTTTAAATAGGTTCGGGCTGAGAGAGAGAAGAGTATGAGTCATTCATTTCAAATATGTTTCCATTTGTTAAAACTAATGAAGAACTTATTGTTGAAATGAGACATGTTTTCCATCTCGCTACTGTCCTTTCGACATGTCTTTGTCTGTGTGCATATAGTATATTTATAGTGTCTGTGTATCTAAAGTCTTTTTAAATCAGCTACAGTAAAAGGGTACATTTATTTGCCAATATAATCTGTTGTGTATGAATTGACTATATGTTAGATGGATTGCCTTGAAATCTGGTGCAACTATCTGGTGCCCACAGGATGAATCCTAATGGCTTTGGTGATTTTTCACCAACAAGTAAAATGTCACATTTAACCAGAAAGATTTCAAAACATCTACAAGACAGGATTGGCACAACATTTTGTACAGATGTTTATGGTTTCCAAACAATGAATCCTAATGACTTTGGAGAACCCTGTCTATTGTTGCGACTCCCTTGACAGCTTATTGAATGGATTACCATGGAAATGTGTTTCAGTCATTTTCATTTAGCGCCATAATCAGGTCAAAATTTAAATTTGTCCAAATTCCTGCTGAACTAATGGAACGAAGCCTGCGAGCTAGTTACATTACATTATGGTATTTAGCAGACACTTTTATCCAAAGCAACTTCCAAATAAGAGCTTTACATAAAGTGCATAGAACCATGATGGAAAACAACAAGATGTCTCATCAAACTTGTAAGAGATGAATCACAAGTGCTGTAAGTAAGTACATCGCTGCAGAATCGAAAGAGCATTCAATCTAAGAACAGATTATCTTTGTATATTATTAAATACAATACATTCAAACTAAAATACAATTCCAATACAATACAGTACAATATACTATACTTTTTTAGAAAGTAACATCATCACCTGTCTCCTCAGGTGTTTTCATGGTAACAGTTGCTGTCAGACACAGGAGGAGGGAGCCTCTGATGGTGGACGATGAGCGAGACATTCGTGAGAACATCGTTCGTTATGATGATGAAGGTGGAGGTGAGGAGGACACCGAGGCCTTTGACATGTTTGCTCTGAGACACCTAAACAAAACAAACAAAACCCGCCGAGACCCTGACATCAACCTGCCGGGACTCCTCACCAAATCACCGGAGTACAGGATGGAAAAGAACAGGCTGTTCCAGGAGTTCATCAGGAACAGACTGCAGGAGGCAGATCTGGACCTGACGGCGCCCCCCTATGACTCTTTACAGACCTATGCTTTCGAGGGTAACGGCTCCACTGCAGAGTCGCTCAGTTCATTAAACTCATTGGACTCGTTAAACTCATTAGAGTCTGAGCAGAACTACGACTTCCTGAGAGAGTGGGGGCCGAGGTTCAGGAAGCTCGCAGACCTCTATGGACAACATGAGAGAGGGGGGCTCGCCTCATAGTCCTCAGACAGTAATGACCACAGAGGACACTATGACAGGTATGTCAATACAGGAGATACAGGGGAGGGGTTCAAGTGGAAACTTTAATCTTTCTCTGCTGTCTGTATCTGAGACATCTGAACTTGATCTGGATCAGGATCAGGATCACATGTGTATCAGGATCAGTGTCCAGTCTCAGACCAGCCTCTGAGAGATATTCTGAGTCATGGCGGAGTTCAGGACTTCCTCTGATGCTCTCACAAACTGTGAGGTCCATCTAATTGCTCTGGTGTAACTGGTTTAACGGATTTGTCTAGAGAAGTTCTGGACTGAAGTGGGACGACCTGTTCTGTGTCTTACTCATTAAATTGAACCAAATCAGCTGCTTGTGGTTTGTCAATCATTTCACAATCATTTGAATACTGATTATCAAAGAGGTCCAGGCTTCAGTGTAGAATAAAGCTTGAGACTGAAGTCTCTGAGTCTTTATCACAACATGTTGGTCTCACAATGAAGTAGTTCTTTATTCAACAAAGGTTGCTGCAGTTTGTCACACTTTTTTTCTTCTATGAAGTAGGTGAAGTTGTGTCAGAATCTCTACTCTGTTTCTACTCTTTAATACTGATTATTGACCGGGGATCCAGATGTGTCAATAAGCAGCTGATGATTTTCAAAATCATAAAAACTAAATGTTTAAATCACTGTTTGATTTTAAATACTGGTCCACATGTCTATATTTTCAAATGTCTTGAGTCCTCCACTGTTACCTGACAGATCTTACATGGTCTGTGGTATCACCTGGCTACAGGTATGTCTATAAACCCAGACTGGCACAGAGTCAGTTTGTTCAAGTTGACACAAATGCTGCGATGCAAACCAACATAAAGTTTTAGATAGTCAACATGGAGCAGAACCCTGACAACACTAAACCTCTGCTGAGAAACCAGTGGAGCTCTGCAGAGAACACCTTCACTATCAAAACAAACATGGCTGCCAACTAGCAGCTTGTTTATATGTAGCAACATTTTAGTGGGAGTTTGGTGATATCCTGGATGGGGGCCTGTAGAGCCCACAGAGGAAAATGGAATTGGAGCAACTTCAGGTAAAGCTGTTTATTTACGACACACAGGTGCAGTTGGTTAAGTTCATTAATAGTTATTTATCAGTGTACTGTAAAAATGAATGTTCAAGGCATGTAAAGGCACATCTAACTAAAAACAGTAACGAATAACATAAATAAATACTGGGTAATTAGTACAGTGATTTAATTACTTCTCAATGAGTAATTAGTAATTGATTGCAGTATAGTAAAACTGGTTATTTTGATGGAAGCACAGTGTTCTTACAGTGCTCCCTAGTGGTCATCAGAGGCACTGCAGTTTAAAGGTACAAACAGCCAATCACAGGACTGCTATGTGTAGCTATAGCAACAGGCTGAACTATGTGAACTGGAGCAGGTGTGACCTTTAGGTGTGCTGGCTAGTATATGTGTTCAGACTATTTACACAAAGGGTAGTGGTGTCAGAGAGGAGCCTCTTTATTTTGTACATTTAAACATGTTTTATTATCTTAAAACCAGCAGCATATGTTTTCACTGACTGATTCTTTATAACGTGTTTCCTCTGTCTGTCCTTAGGTTGCTGCTGAAATCTCTTTTCTTTGTGTTTTTGTTGAGTTTTATGTTTCGGGACCTTGTTGAAGGTTTTTTTTTCCATGTATCAGAATGTAGAGAAATATTTCAAATTTAGATGCTTGAAACTAGAGTTATGACTAAATTGAAAATGACTAAATCTCTAATCTCTAAATGACTAAAGTGTTTTCTCTGCTCTTTGTTTTATAGTTCGCCTCCTCAGCCTGTAGTTTTCTGATCCACCTCCAAGTGTCGCTGCAGGAATTCTCACCTTTATTTTGACAGTTTAACCCGGATGTATTGAAGTATTTCCCGGGTTGGTTGTCGCTGAGCTGGCTGACGGACTGCAGCAGACCTGTGTCTTTAACCCGTGTTTTCTGTGATTTATTGTAACGGTTTCTCGGTGATGGGGGTCTGTGCGGGTCCGTCTGGGTCCCTGCTGGTCTGCCTGACCCTGCTGGTCTCTGCGGTTCCCCGTCTGACCGCCTGGGACGCGGATCTAGAGCTTCTGGACCTGGTGGAGGAGATCCCGCAGACCTTCTACCAGTTCCTGTCCCTGGACCAGGTCCGTGCTAACAGCTAACTGCTAACTGTCTCCATGGTAACTGCACAGCAGACACTAGATGGGTGCTAAGGCTAACAGCAAAGTGCCACGCACACAGAGAGGCTAAGCTAGTTAGTAGCTGTAGCTAATGTAGAAGCCGAACCAGCCTAGTGATGCCAGTTAACACTGACTGGTTAATTAAACTGGTTCAGTTCCAGTTCTTACCAACTGCCTGTGGCTAACCTGCTCAGGCTAACAGCTAGCTTAGGCTAACAGCATCTGTTTCAGTTTGTGCTGCTGTTGATTGTTTTTATTTGTCCACACTCATTTATATGAAATGGGTTGGAACACTAAGAGAGACACCTGTCAGTATAACTCAGAAGGATCGAACAGGTGAAACGACGACAAGAGACAACAAGACGTCTGGTTACTGAGGCAACAAGGCGTCTGGTTACTGAGGCAATCAGACGTCTGGTTACTGAGGCAACAAGGCGTCTGGTTACTGAGGCAACAAGGCGTCTGGTTACTGAAGCAACACGGCGTCTGGTTACTGAGGCAACAAGACGTCTGGTGACTGAGGCAACAAGACGTCTG
>JAVQJL010080804.1:0-22980 GCA_036024295.1 Nannoperca obscura | reverse complement strand
ACTGGTTCATGCAGGCCATGTTGTTATTGATTTAGGGCAGTTATTGGTGATCAAAGACTTACTGGTAATTATTTGCTTACATGACAGGCAGCTTAGCTAGACGGGGACCATAGAGAGCGTGCAGCACGTCATACGTTTACGCGCGTTCTGTGGCGTAGGTCAGAGGTCAGGTGGGATGAGGTCAAATAAAAGTAGAGCAGCACACACTTTATTTGTTATGACCAGGTGCATGAGTGTCAGTGGGTCCATGCAGGCCAGACATTTGGCTTTCGCGGGCCGGATTTGGCCCACGGGCCGCCAATTGGGGTTCGCTGACATACAGGAAAACCTTCCACCTTCCAGTGGGAAATACTACTCAGGGGGTTTACTAGTCATGAACATAGAACATAGTTAGGTGACCTTGTGAGTACTCTCTTGCTTAAATTTTATAATGAAATAATGAAATTCTTTGTGAATATGTCGAACATCACTGTCATTATTTTTATCTGTTCAGAGCAGCATCTTCGGTACTTTAAGGGCAGTTTGCAAAGTTCTGACAATAATATCAGAGTGAATTTGAGACTCCGTGGCTGCTGCCTTATTTTGGATGTTGTCCAGAAAAGTCTTCTTTCTCTTTCAGCTGGTACATCATGCTGCCATGGTCTTCGTAAAACAAGAAGCACAATTAAAGTCTTACGTTTCATTTAGGTTTCATAACACGATGTGGATCATGTTGCATGAGTTTCATGCCCTTATGACCAACTAAGGTCAGGTTTCCTGAAATCCATTTTGCTCAGAGCGCACACAATCTCCTTTTCAAATCCACACTGAAAACATTATGTCGAACACAGCACAGTGGATGATAAGAGGCACTGGCAGGATGGTCAGGCACTTTCTGAGCTCCTTATGCTGCTACTTGACGACTCATTACTAAATATTAACATGCTGTGACAGCTCCATATATTGTCTTGAAACATGGACCTGCATATTTTTTAATTCCCTAATAAGTCTTAACTTAATCCTCATACGGGAACCATGCTGGATGTATTTTATGATATTTATGTAACTTTCTATATGCTGTGACGCATAAAGACTTAATCCCATTTAACAAGTAATCTTTTCACTAGTTTTAGATTTTCACAGCAAAAACATTAGTGCATGCTTATGCTTGTTTGATTTTCCTTTACAAAGTCAAATAATAGGCTGTTGTATCGTCTACAGTTTGTATGTATCTGACTGCCATTTTGTTGACAACGCCTCTTGAAATTTCAAGCATTTTTGGTATAAAGCAAACTTCCACTGCAGCCCCCACTAGGCTAAAAGCCTTAAAAGTGTTTTTTGTGGGTTCTCATGGGAGGCTTCGTTTTTGGTTTAGCATTCACGAGGATGGGTTCTTCGCTTTTATGTAATGCCGACTGCATCCTAATCCCAGCGGTGCTCCATGCAGTGGATTGAAAGGATTTTCTTGAGAGTCGAACGAGAATGCTGTCATTCCTTTAAATCCTAAAATAGAATGGGAGGCATTACAGCAGCAGCCACCAGAGAGCCAAACCATGCAAAAAGGGCTTTGAACAGTTGGCTGGAAGAGCTTAACCCAAAATGAACTGGTCCACTGATGCTCAAAGCCAACCGCCCATGGAGCGGCCATGGCATGGAAGAAAAGTGGGAAAGATCCGAATCTTGTTCAGTAAAGGTCTCTGCAACCTTAGACCACCCTGCTCATCCTCTGATCTGGCTACTTCTCTGCCCTATTACACAAAGTACGTAGTTACGAGCTATAATTCAGGCAGCGTTTGGACTTCAACTAATATAGTGAAGAATATTAAGAAGAGCCTTAATACAAGTCTGTAGAAAGTACACAATGAACACACACACAAAAACACGCACATGAACGTCCCAGGAGTGTCCCAGGTTCCTCAGACAAAGGTGAAGAACTCTGACACCCCCATTACAATAGCAGGACAGCAAAGTAACTAATCATGTCTAATAATTATCCTCATCACTAAGTGAGTACTATCTCAAATCATCAATTACACTCCATGGAATCGTGATTGTAACGATTTCTCTTTGATGAACTGCTCCTCAGACCAGTCTTCAGAAGAGATTTACTGTAAACATTTTCAACATTGGTGATCTCTACTAAGGTGAGACGTAACCTCATGTCATAACTCTCATGTTTGTATATGAAGCTACAACTGGCAGCTAGCAGCTAGCATGGGTCGGTCCAAAGGTAACAAAATCTGCTCATTATCAGTTCTAAAGCTCACAAATTCACGCAATATAACTCGTCAATCAAATCCCTACTAAACCTGTTATGTAGATACAACAATTCTCTGTTTTATGGGAGGTTATGTGTCAGAACATTTCTTGGGCAGGACCAATAATTTCCCCCTAGTCTGTGTTGGTTGCCAGCAACTTGACTTGACTACAGATGCAGTCTGTAAAATGCCAAACTGTTGTTTTTACACTATGATTTTATATGGATTAAACAAACTAAATAAAACATGTTAATTAGTAAGCTTTAGCAGTGGTGGCAGGTAAATCTGGTTGTCTTCGGACAGAGCCAGGCGAGCTGTTTTGTTTTATTTCCAGTCTTTGTGCAAAGTTAACAGCACAAGTTTATTTGTCAACATGACAACATACCACATTCCTTTAAGGAAGGATTACTGTATGTGTGATCTCGTTGGTGTATCTTGCTATCAATCGACAAATTGTTCCTTATGAACAATGACACACATTAAGTGTGTATCGGAGCTGTAAAGAGTTTACTATTGCAAAAAGTTCCCTCTGTTATTTATTGGTTTTGATGCATTTGTAAATAGCCCCAAATATTCTGTAAAAAGAGTTGTGTAATAAATCCATACATGATGCTTTCAGGGGCAGATAAATGGAAGTACAAAACGCGGTCAAGTGACAGTTCTTCTACTCAGCACTCAGCAAACATCAATGATGTTTTTAACTCTTTCACCCCTATACCACATAGTTCCTGTGAAACTGACACAATGTTTGTATGCATTAAAATGCAGAAGGAAAAGGCAAATTTGCTTAAGTTCCTCAAACATTTATTTCTAGAGAAAATCATTCTCCTTTCCAAAAAGTAAGAGATGGCAGCAGTTTAACTCAGAAGCTTTGAAAATAGAAAACCCAAAACAAGGAGACAAAGAGTAACTGAAGCCATGTAACAAAGACACAGATTATCTTATCATGCACAGCTTCTTTATATTATTGTTGACTGTTGTAAAGTGGGATCACGGAATAAGACAATTGAGTTTTCATTGTGCAAAAAGAAAGAGCGAAAGGAGGGAGGAGGGGGAGCGTGAAAGCTAATAGAGGGGTTTGTTGAGGACAATGGCTCAACTCAGCAGGGCCATCTGAGGTCTGTTTATTCTGTCCTTACCTCATGCTCCCACTAACCAATCGTATTCATCCATTTGACTTCAGTAGTTCAACAAAGATTAACACTGAGAATGTCCCTCTGTGGAATGAGAAAATGTGATGAAACATGCCCACTTTCTGTTAACACACACTGGGCAGTGTATTTCTTTACATATTGTTACTCAGTGGTTCCCTCAGTGGCCTTTTTTGTCTTATGTATCCCCACAACCCCATTATTCAAAACCACCCAACTTGTTCCAAATGTGTTTGTTTAAAAATGATAAACAATATATAAAAGTTAATTGTAACATTTATCTTATTGATATTTACAATCATTGACTTGTTAATGTTGTTCTTGTCAAGTTTGCATTGTACTATTTATGCTTGGGAGTGGCAGGAGCTGGACGTTTCAACCTATTATACATTATTATTAGCTAACTTTCACCATGTATCTGTTACTTTTAGTGTTCAGGTGCGACATTAGATTTGAAAACAAATCTAATCGTGGAAATCACTGCCATATCTTTTTTTAGTGATACTTCAGTAATGTATTGACTGTGTGCAAGGATTTCATTGGGAGCCAAGTGAGGGTTCCTTCATGGTGGACCCTGACGATGGGAAGTCGAGTGGGTGGAAAGAATGAGTCATCCGTCATCTGTCCACCGCGTTAGGTTGCTGCCGCTGGTGCAGAGCCGAGTCGAGCCTCATCTCACGGCGCTGAAGGAGCAGTGATGTCAGAGCTGTCACTGTTCGACTCTCTCATCAGCAGCCGCTCACAAAGCTCTTGGTATTTGTGCACTGAGGGTAGGATGGAATACAATAATAACACTGAGTGCTGTTTTCATGTAGCCCTGTCTCTGTGTTGCAAGCCCTATTTTAGCATTTTTTCCTCTCTTTTAGCTGTTTGCTTTATACTCCCACATGTTGGACTGAATGAAGCAATGGAAATAAACATGGGGTTTTCAAGAATGTGCACTATGTGTCCCTGAATATCCTCCCTCAACAGATTTGTTTCTTCCTCCAATCTTCTTCCTGCCCTGTGTGCTTCCCAGGAAGAAGGTCCCCAAACTGGTGATTCAAGTGCAGTTTAAAAAATATTCATCTGACTGACGTGCTGTTTGTGTTTTCACGGGAGCCGAGTTTGTTTATTTTTTTTAGAACAACACATTCTTAACGCGCTCTGTACATGACAGCCCTCATGAATGACTCAGAGTAAGCCAAATATCTGAAATTACCACCCACATGCTATTGCCGAAAATGACGCAGATGTGCTCTTAGGTAACTTTTTCTCTCCATCTTAGTCTACAAGGAATGGATAATACAAGGAGCTAGTGGCTAGTTCTGTGAAGTAAGTGACTCATCATTGGAAATGTTACAACGGTTACATAACTGCTGTACTTTCTCGGCATATGTTTACCCTTCCTATGAAATTACTTCTTGGTATTGTTTTAGCAACCCTGAACGTGAATATGAACAAACCTAAACATATTTGTCTGGATAAAGTGATATTATGGTACAGGTTTGGGTCAAAGGATCTGGGGTTTATTGTCCTGTTAAAGATTTGTCCTCTATTTTTTATAATTTTATCTTAAGATGTTTGGAAATTTGATATATAAATATAATTTGATATACAGCTGTTTACAGTAGTGCAATACTTGCATACTCTATTGGAACAAGCAATTTAATGACCAAGATTTATGTCTATAGACATGTTGTCTTGAAAGACGTTTTCCTGTTTATTAAGGCTACACTGCCCTCTTCTGGTAACTGATACAAAATCTTCACAATAAATTCAAAAAATCACCCAAAACCTATTTAATAAGATCAGTCTTGTAGATTACCAAGATTACAATTGATCTCACTCGATGTATTTTGGAGATGTTAGATTTAATTTCTATCTTTACATGTAAATGCTATATATACACCACATAGACACATGTTGACAGACTGTATAATGCTGTAAATATAAATACAGATAATTTCTTCTACACAATCCCCCAAACCATTCGACTCCACCACCTCATCTGCCCATCCCATTCTCCAAACTCTCCCACTTACACATATATATTACTTCAGTACTTATACAACAATGTAAAAATAATCTATCACAGGCATTCAAAATCTTACTTAAGTACAGGTACAAAAGTATTATCAACAACATATACTTAAAGTAAAAAAACAACAACTTGTGACCCCACAGTATGCATGCTACTGTTGCAACTGGTCAAGGTGGAGCTAGTTTTAACTACTTTCTTTACTGTTACTACAGTGGTTCCCAATCTAGGGGTTGGGCCCCTCCAAAGGTTCATAAAATTAATATGACGGGCTGTGAGATGATAAATGGGGTAGGAAAGAAGAAAGACAAAGTTCTGATAGACATATTTGTATTTATTTTTGGGTTAGGGTTAGTTTTTTTTGTGAAATATTGGATAAGTTTGGGCTTCAAACAGTTATTTAAATAAAACCACATGAGAGGTTTGTAGGGAAATGTCTCTTTGGTTGAACTGCTAACAACTCGTAGACATCTAAAACATGACAAGGGGCCCCAATCAGACACTGCTTTTTTTTGAAAAGGGTCACAAGCCAAACACCTTTGGTTTAATCTTTAACAGTGCATTATGAGCTTATCATGTGTTTTTTACATACAATCTATAGATATCTATATGTATTAAGTAGCATAAAATGGAAATAAGTAATACACAAGTACCTCCGAATTTTACTAGTGGTTAAAGAAAGCCTGACAATGCTGCTCACATTACATTTGATGTCAACAGAAGGAATGAGGCTTGTGTTTCTGAAAAGGAAATACTGGGAGGGTTTGAAGATGCGTGTCCCACTCTAAATGCTCACGCATCAATTTCTTAGTGCTGCTGATCCATGCCACAGACAGTCAAGAAGAACAGCAGCCTGGCCTTCATTGCTCAGGCTCACTTGACACCATCTGCATCAGCCTTCTGTTTCAGTTATGCAGAGATTCAGCTATATCAGCTTGAGGCTGGATTCAAATAAAGAAAGAGATAAAGAACTTTGTGTATGTGACCCATTTCCATCAGAGGAATTTGAAACATCTTGTATTTTGGATCTCCATTAAGGATGTTTAGGGAAGCCAGCTTAAGATGTCATAACAGCTAAAGCCTAGACCTTGGCCCTGCCTTCTGTTTGTGGGTTGGTAAGAAGTGTAGCCAATTAACACTGGGCTGCCCGAGCCAGGAAGGGCAGAGTGAAAGTCCTTCCTCCCTTGGCGGAGTCACTGGGGGTGACATATGGTACTAAGGCTGAGCTGTTTGCTTCTGTCTGATTGGAAACCGAGCTCTCTAGTAAACGTGATCACAGGTCACCCAGGGAAAGTATTCCAGAAGGAGGGTATGAAAATAATGATTTGATTTTTCAGATTCTGCATGGCAAAAATGTACCATTGTGTTAATTTTTTTCTACCAATCACTAATCTTCATGTAGCAGTTGTGTTTGTCTTGAGGTGATTCAAAGAGATGATAAACCCATAAAAGAGGTGGCCACAGAGGTGAATCAAATTACACATACAGTCTTTTTCAGACTTTAGAAAGCTCCCTCCACAGTCACAGAGGACTTTATACCTACTACTTACTTACTCTGTGATGCGTAAGCTGAACTTGATGTGTAAAATGTGTCCCTTTAATGCCCCTTTAATATCTCAACTATGACTTCTGAAAGTTTATAGCATTAGTGTTATACTTACAGCTATTCTGTACAAGGTTTCAATAACTGTTCATTTGTGGGAACAAACTTCGAAAGCAAAAGATCAACTGGAATATAGCAGTGGGAACTCATGGAGGAAGAAATGTACAAAATGACATCATCATTACAACATTACTTGCAAATTTCTTGAATTGTATATTGGAATTTGGATCCCATTATAAAACAGTGTGTGGACAGTGTGGTTTTTGTAAAAGGACTGACATTGTTTATATAACTTAGTTGATAGAGTTTAAAATGGATGGAATTAAAAATTATGGAGAGAATTACTGAAAATGCTAGTTTTATTATTTATGTGAATAAATCTAGTATTTAAAGATATCAAAAAAGTATATTTGACATAAATAAAAAGAGCCAGAAAGCATTCAAGCTGAAACTACTTTCAGGATTTTGGTCATATTTGAATAATCTTGGACTTGTGCAGCTCTAGCATCGCAGATCATAGATAGCATAGTTGACGACATCAAGATGGCCAATATCAGTTCTTTTCCTTTGACGGCTGCCCGTTGATCAGGCCGGACTCCCAGCGTTGCCACAGAGGAGCCTTCTGACCTCCAGCTTTGTGAACTTTTGCCTCCTGCTGTGAGATAAGACAGGGATTAGGTCCCTTTTTCCTGATCTTCAGAATTTGAGCTCAACTTCAGAACCACTTGTAATAATTCAAGCATTTGTAAAACAAAGTCTGGGCTAATACTTCAAATCTAATATCTTCTTTAATCCATTTTAGGTTTCAATTCAGTTAGGTTTCAGGCAATTCAGTTCAAGCTAAATTTCCTCTGTGAAATGCCAAGAATGGAAACTTACAATAATCCATCCTGTAGAGAATTAGTGACAATATAACATGACGTCACACTGTGTTCTTGCCAGTGTTGTACAGAAAACAAATGAGTAGATCTTACAGAACGATAAAGAAAACAAGAAAGAAGCTATTTACAGTAATTAGACCTGATGCATCACCTGTGTCTGCTCAGATTTCATCTGGTCTTTGTTGGAAGGCGGTGGCCAAACCCGTTCCAGTTTCCCCCTGGACTGTTTTCTGACATCTAAAGGACAGTAAGAAGAAAGGAGCAGGATCATTTGAAGGGATTTCATTTGAGGCAGCAGTTTCCAGTAAACCATTAAGGATTACACAAATGTCACTAGACTGAATGTGCTACCTTACCTAGCCAAACCCATCATCTGAGATGGATTATGTTCTCCCAACACAATGGTTAGCCCTCATGCTAAATCCTTGTAACATTAAAACTGAATCAACCTCCAACCTCTTGCTTGTGAAAGTATGTAAGATAAGCAGCTGAACAGGGTTGTATGATGATGTAACAGTGTGATCTTATGCTGCGTGCAAGTTGTATCATTTAGACCGAAATCACAAGTAGTCAAGTGGGGGAAAAGGCTCACAAGCCCCAGACTTTTAATTCTGAGTTGGAGATTTTGGGAATTTCTGACATAGTCGATATCCCCCACTTTGTGATATATAGCTACAGACATTGAAAAGAGCCGTTTGCCTACTAGTTGCTGTTGGATTACAGCCAGTTCCATTAACAACAGCCGTTTTCAGCCTTCAAAATCGATAGGCGCTGGCTAGGAATGAGAAACCTGTTTATGTCAAATGACTACTATTTTTGAGTGGAACATTTTCCCCTGTTGATACAGAAAGCTGAAACAGAGCAGGAAGCTTGCCAAGCAACAGTAACTAAGGTGGGACATAGGGAAAGGTCAACTCAGTCATTTCCCTCAGTTTAGCCCAGCCCCAGACATTATATTGCTGTCACGTAAAGCATCATCTTCACCTTGAGTCAACCCACGCATCATTATCCAGCAGCTGTGACTGGAAACACTCCCAAGTTGGCTGCACTGTTTTGTGGGGTCTCCAAGCTCTCCTGCTGTGCATATAGGCAACAGCAGATGTAATAAAATAAATACAAAACTGTACATACACACAACAACACCTATCAACTGTCGGAAGTCATTCGTATTTACACAACACAATAAGTGAACCAGAACTGCCCCTGGCTCAAGCTGGAATGCAGATAGTGGTCATCGTTTTGTCACTCAGCCCACTGGCATCTGATGACTCAGATCAAGCTGCTTATAGAGTGATGTGCCCTTAACTGTCTGTGACAGGGTCGACACTAAGTTGTTGATTAGACTCCTCAGATAACACTATGTGATGCTAATGCAGAGAGGCATTCATTGAGGTGCTCAGTCTGAGTGTCAGAAGGCCGGAATGTAAAATTAATAAAGATCTAAGTTGCATAGTAGCAACCTGATGGAAAGAATCCATAAATGTTTATTATTTTCCACTTACTTTTTGTAGCATTGTCAGTAATGTTTGTGCAAATGATCAAATAGCAACCTCTATGGTGCATGAAGTCACAAAAAATATAAACATTCATCATCAATGGAAGAATAAGTCCTCTGATCTTCTACTCTACTACTACTACTACTACTCTACTTCTTCTTCTAAAAATACTCAGTTACAGGTACTTAAGGTACTTAAGTAAGTAGGGATTGAAAGGAACAAAAGTAATTTGAGTGGTATAATATAAACAGTATATTAGATAGTATACAATGTAATGCAATCAGTAACAAAACATATTTTATAAGCTGATCATATGGTTTAGGATGCACAGTAAAGTCTTTCACTTGCCTGAAATGTCGAAGTGTGTAGAAATATGAAATGTAAATTATTAAGTACAAATACCCCAGAATTGTCCTCAAGTACAGTACTAGAGTAAGTGTATTTAGTTACATTCCACCATCGATAGTCATGTTAAAAGTATCACAGAGACCATGAAGACTAACCTGGTGTTGGTGTATATCTTGACTTTTCTCCGTCTTCACTGTTCGGCCTGTTCTCTCCATACAGAGTGCATCTCTGTCTGCGCAGCTCCTCCTCTCTTTCTTTGGCCTCCCGGATGTCCTTCTCTACTTCCGGCTGCAGAGCCAGGGCTGGACGCAACTTGTAGAAGGGGTTTTGTTCAAGGGTGAGAGATTCTTGTGTGATGTTTCCTTCCCTTTTGTACCTAGTCTCCACCGCTGACGTAGAGACATCCGTGCTTAATGAATCCATGCTTCTGTACAGGCGCACGTTGTTGTCTTGTTTTGGGTAGGGGTATAAGCATGTTTTGTCTCGAGAACCACCAGTTTGGCTCTTTGATTGTAAGTCTTCAGGACTTTTCTCCGTCTCAGAGGTTGCAGATTTGTACAGCCTGAGGGAATGTGCTCTGGAAAGTCTGTGACTTTTGAGTGAAAACTTCTCTAGGCTTCGTGTGCGCTCTAGAACAGAAGGGTAAACATGACCTTTCATCGGTGAGGTTGGGGGTTTCCGGTGCCTTGTCGGACCCTCTGTGTTATCCTGCTGAAAAGCCTCAAACAGCATTTTGGTCTCTTTTAATTGGCGGACTTCCCCTTTGCTGTACCCCCCTGGGATCGTCCCCTGGTTGACCAGCACCAGTTCTCTCTGAATTTCCTGACTTATCTCCTTTTGCATCTTCTGCTCAGAGAACTGCCAGTCACTGAGCGGGCCTGGGCCAGCCGTGGTGGTAAGTGGCTCAAGCGAGATATTGGTTTTAAAGGGGATCTCTAGCACATCTGGATTATCTGCAAGATTAAAGATGCCACTGGCTCTCTGCAGGTTCTGCTTTTCCTGGAGTGCTTCATGGATCCGCCTCTCAGTGGTCTCATCGACTGAGAATCGGTGGCGGGTGGATGGAAAAGGAATGTGGGAGGAATATGTTTCATGGGGGTCAATCAAAGACAAATCTGCAGGTACCCAGCTGTCACTTTGATCATCACCAGAGTCTCCTGTCTCTGTTGTGGCAATTATGTGATGCTCTGGCTCTACAGGCATTGTGGAAAAAGATATCCTTGCTTTTGTGTCAACATCTTGACTCTCAAGCTTTTCATTTTTTTCCTTCTCCACCAGGTTCGTCTTTCCTCCCTCATCCTCAAGCGTGTGAGATGGACTCTCCATCTCATCTCCACCAGTCAGACCCCCTTCTGCTTTCAAATCCTCTACTCCAGTCCCAAGCACACCCTTTGTCTCAACTCTCGTCTCTTGGACTACCTGCTGGGAGGTATGAAGGCTCTCTGGTATATGTACTTCCTGTCTTTGCTGCACTTGCTGCAGACGTTGAAGCAGTTGCTCTCCTTGTTGGATATCAGTAGCTATTCTCCTGCTTCCATCTCCCTGCTCTCCCTTTATCACTGTCTCTTCAGAGCCTTCAGAGATGGGGAGTTGTGGCAGTTGTGTTTCACTAGTGCCACTCTCTCTCCTCACCCAGTCATATTTTGTAAGGTTATAGTTCAAAGATCTGGTGTCAACATGCTCTTCATCATCATTGGACACTTCTGTTGGGATCTCTGGTACCTGTGGCTGATTGGTTGCTGTGTCCATCTTGTTTTTGTTGTATGTGCAGAACTCTGGTGGCCCGCAGGAGTCAAAATCATCCTCATTCACACTGAGACTAGACCATGCTGGGGCATTTGTCTCCACACCGTCGCAGTCTGCTTCATTCATTAGCTTTGAGTCTGTCTCAGCATGACCACAAATGTCCTCTGATTTTGTTTTCTCTCCCTCTTGATCAGAATGTGTCTTCTTTTCAGTGTTTTCTTCAATGCTTGAAGGTACCTGCTTTGGATATTTGTCTCTCTCAGCTTCAGTTTCCTTCCAGTTTTCCTGTTCCCCACTCAAAATTACAATTTCTTCAGGTTCCTCATATGATTTGTCATCTCCTGTGTTGTCCTGATGGTGTCTTCTGGATAGACCATAACATGTTTCCACCGGACTACCCTCCTTGAATGTTTGGTCTTGATCTTTTGGTAGAGTGGCGTCCTTGTCTTTGGAAAAAGATACGGTGTCTATAGACTCCTTAGAAGTCTGCGCTGTACTTGCTTTCTCTTCATCCACCTCGTTCTGTGCTGCCATTAACTGCTTCTCACCATGGTGCCACTCTAAGCCACTGGGATTAGCTTTAGCTTCTGTGTCTTCCCAATTTGTAAGGGTCACACTGGAATTATTCACTGTTACATCTGTGCTGCCCTCTGCTGGCAGCAAATGAGCCATGTGGGATGGAGGTGGTGGTGGGATGAAGACATCATCTGTGCCCTCATCATCCATCACACTGTAGTACCTAGGGATCAGTGCAGGGGTGACTTCATCTTGGGGCCCCTCACCACTGGTTACAGATGGGCCCTCTGTGTGGTCTGTCACAGGGTTGGATTCCATCTTCATCCACAGACCACTATCCTCCTGGGAGACCGGACCTTGAGGGCTGGGTCTGGGATCTCTTGTTTCCATGGTTACAAGCCTTTGTAACACTCTCTTCTTCTCTATTTCCCTTTAAGTCCATTACATAAGAATATGTCACTAAGGTTGATAATAAAATCCTTTTGCAAAACAGAACTAGCCTTGTCTATCTTTTTTGACCAATTGAAGATTTTTGCTTAGTTATGAGCAAAATATTTTCATCACAGGGCAGAAACCTGCTAGGGGTCCCCCTTGGCAAGATTTTTTAAGTGACCCTGTGCACTCTTTATGCAATGTGTACATGTTTCTGTGCCATTATACTATCAGGCCCCAGGTTTGCTGCGTGGTAATTTACATAAACAAGTTAATTTCCGAATATGCAACATATAAGCAGAAAAGTTTTTTGACACGGAGACCCTTTAGATAGGACAAAGATAAGTTTATAAATCAGGACCCACATTAAAGATGCCCTGTGGAGTTTTGGACCAAAAGTAGCGCTAGAGAGCAACGTTTTTATCAGTGGGTCCCTGTTTTGTTAGTTCTCATGCACATGCAGGAGGACCCACATTTATGCCCAGGTCACATGATTTACAGATTGCTGTAACATGTCGAGAAATGCAGCAATGTACAAACAAGCAAAGGCAGTGAAGAAGAGAGCAGTAAGAAAGTAATCATGGATGTAAACAGCGCAGGTTTCAAACTTTTAAGAAAAATCTGCTTTGCAAATGTTTATGAGGAAGGAGATGCACTCAACATGTTAGGCCTCTTAGTGAGTAACACTGAATGTAAACAGAAATGTAATTTTACACAGGGCACCTATAAGGCCCTGATCATGTACGTTGTGTGATAATATATTCCCAAACAAATTCTCATTTACATTAGCACAAACCAGTTGACATACAGTAACCCTGGAGCTTCCAGCACCTCTGGAATTCTGCGGCCCCAGGGCATCGTCCTGCTTTACCCTGTTGGCCACTGCGCCTTCATAAGGACATAAAGTGTTTCTCTTGGCTTATATTTTTAATTATCATGATTTCTTAAGATGCATGTCTTAAAGTCTTCTGACGAGAATATTATTTAGAAAGTGTATTTATAAGGCACCAAAATAATCGGGAGCTACATCCTTTTTCCCCCCTAGCAGGGCATACAGCTTCTGCCTTATTTTGGTGACTTTCCCCCCCCCGCTGTGACCTAGCGCAGCCAATTCTGCTGACAAAGGGAAAGAGTAATCGGCTTTGCTCTGTCGGTTTTGGCATGCACGCTATGTACAGTATCTGCCTGCAGAGACGCTCATCATCCCATCAGTTTGCTTGTTGAGAATTATGCTTTGCCATTATTGTGTCTTGTATAAGAGACCTTAACCAATTGGGCTAATGTCTGTTATCCATGAGTCACAGTGACTATTTCTCTTTAAATGCAACTGCAGTGTGTATTTATACTGATGCCTCATAGAGAACATAACTACACAATGTTTGTTTTTCTTAAGGTAAATAGTTTCCTGGTATTATCTGGTTCCCGGAGCTGCAAGTTTAAATCTATGAGACTATATTTACACCTGCATTTAGGATTACGAACAGCACATACTGCATAAAGCTCAAGCAACAGGACATATTAATGCGCCTTAATGAGCTTAACCTGTTTATTCCATCATCCTTTCAAGGAACATTTTCTACACTGTTATGAAAAAGGGTCTTATAGATTACTTTAAATTCTATTCAAAAATATTCAAATACTTTACTACTATATAAGTGACATTGTACATGCAATGTCATGATTCCATTATCCAATCATTTCTCCACAGATGTGATAATGGCTGTTGTGCTAGTAGTGTAAACTTAGAAATTATATCATTCTTACTAATATTTAAAAAGAAACATACAGTTATGATGATTGTGGCATGCTCTTTAACTGTATTAAGGCTTTTTGTTCTTGCTATGACCAGATAAACCTGGCACTCAATCAGAGAGAGAATATTGAGGGAGAGCAGGTATCCAATTAGGGGAAATTATATGTTTGAATAGTTGTAATAATGACCTAAAGGAATGTAGTAATATATATAAATTCAAGAAAATGTTAAGAAACATTACATTTGAAAGATACAAACGATGTAACAGTGCGAAATGACAATTATTAGATTATTTATCAGTGTCTTAATCTGTTATGATTTTTAATTACATCGAGTTCCATATTGAGTGTTTTGTTTCACCGTTGTCTCGTAAGCATGAAGGATATGCATAATGAGCTTGGGCTTCAGCCTACACATTTTCTTTTTTTTCGGTCAGAGAATATTATGATTCAAATTGGTTTATTTTACTAGATAGGATGATGCAGTATTGGTTAACCACTTTCATAACTGCATGGTGAATGTCGTTAGTGTGTATAATCATCCGAAAATAAAGAAACTGAACTGAAAAGAGTGATAGAATAGCAAACAAAGTACAAAGGTAAACAAATAATATAGAAAGTTTGAAGGAAGAGACCCACCTGATTATAGTGCTGCAGTCATCTTCAGTGCGTGATAGTACCGACCTCAATAGAAATATGAATGATCCAGCTGATGATCCAGCTGATCTACTTAGCACCTGTACCTTCCTGTCCCCCGTGTCATGTGAGCAAACAAATCCTCTTCTTTGAGAACCAGCACACAGTTCAAATGACCCACAGCAGCATGGCAGTAAGTCAAGTGTATCATTCAAGTGTAGTTGAATGAGTTAAGTGATAATGTAGAGTTCAGCAGCGTTACCAGCAGAATATAATAACTACTGCATACTGAGCTGTAGAAGGAGTCTGACTTTAGTGAAATGTTGAATGTCGGCCCCATATTGTTGTTTTGTATAGAGGTGTGGAATGTCTGAGTGAAATTGTGAGTACAGTTCAAATTTAAAGTGGGATCCTAAAGAAATAAGACACATAGAACATGATATTCTGTTTTATAATCATATATTCCAGTTAACATCCACTGTGAAGAAACAATTCTATACTATATATTCCCCCAGTGCAATCCTACCTGCCCTAACATTTTTTGTCTATCAACAAAAAGAAGTTAAAGGTTCTTTTTCCACATTTTCTAGTTATTTTACTGCTAAAATATATTTTTGGCAAATTTGATCTCTCTACAATATTGCATAAATGCTGTTTCAAAGCCTGTCCCACAATGCCAGGAATATAATTATGTTGCAAAAAAATACCAAATCCTGTTTGAAGCCCAAAATAGTCCAGTTTAAAAAAGGTAGAGTTTGACATCTTGGGAAATATGTTTCTTCCCAAAAGTAAGATGAGAAGATTGATTCCACTCACATGTCTGTGCGGTGAATATGAAGATACTGTAACGCCAGCTTAGCACAAAGTGGAAACAATTAACTAGACCATTTCTTTGTGCTAAGCAAACGCTAACCAGCTGCTGGCTGTAACTTCACGGTAACTGTACCGACATGAGCGGTATTGATCTTCTCAGCAAGAAAACAAATAAGCACATTTCCAAAAAATACACTAAAATAAGCTGTAGAATACAAACTCCTCCTCAGAACGTTTAAACCCCCAAATTATCAGAAACATCGCTGATGTCCTAAATTGGAGTTGTAGCCCTGAGCAGTTGTGTCGGTAATAAAGTACAATTTTTAAAGTATCAAAGGATGTCACTCATCATTAACTTTTTCCAAACTAACATTAAAGTAGATAATATAAAACACACCATGATAACTGCTAGAAATACTTGCGTCCGTTCTTAGAGCAAACAATGCTAAACATATGGATTTCTATATGGAAGTCCTTAGACAGAGAGACATGTACAAGTATCTGCATGTCTGCAGAAGGACATGTTGAAATTCTCAGCTTTGTCCACCAGAGGGAGGAAGTGGATTTTAATAGACCCTCAGTCCACAGCTGCCATAAAACATACAACATAATAAATGTCTCTTTCTTTGGCAAAGTGAAGTGAAGTGGTGGGTGCTCAGAGCCAAAACCAGTGTAAGATAATACCATATGGTGGTATATTGACTCATACCAGTCATTAAGGCAGCAATAGAGTCTAATGGAAGGCACAACTATTACAAATGATACGATTAAGGCTGAGGAGGGAGTCTCTCTCTTCAATCATTTTCTTACATGACAGAGCAGCACTGACAGGTCTTGCGCTTGGAGGTGCCTTCTCCCTCTGCTGCACTGGGTGGAGATGAATTATGCAGCACCTTATTGCCTCCCTCTCCCTGGACTTTAACTCCTGCCCCATTTCCATCCAGGGGAATGTCCTGAAACACTTCGTCTTGAGACTCTTTCCCTGCCTGAGGTGAAGCGGACATTTCAGGTCCTAAGACGTGTTCTTCTCCTTCCTCAGTGATAATCACTCGTTCCACAGCGATCATGCCTTCATGCTCCTCTTGGTTGTCACCTTGGTCGGTTGAAGCATCACTGTATCCCAGGAACACCAGAGTGACTGGGCCTTCTTCCAACCTTAGATCCTCCATGTTATGTACTTCTTCTGCAATGTCTTTAACTGCCATGATGCTTCTGTCCTCTTTTTTATTCTCCTTGTTTCCCATACTGACAGCACAGTCCTCTATCCCCAGCTCAGCTTTCAAGCCGTAGCTTCTAGGGCTGTCGAACTGTGTGTTTTCCTCCTTTGACATGGCATGACGGGTACAAAAAGCCAGGACTTTTCCCTCTGGAGCTCTGCTGGCATCTACATTCTCTATCTTTGTCTCTGCCTTGTTTGGCGTGACTGTGACCTCATCCAGCAGCACTTTCATCCCAACTCCATCAATAGCGCTTAAGACCTGCCCGAGCTCTTCAGATGAGGGTTGGCCTCCCACCCCACCGACAGCGTGGATGCTCTTCCGGCCATCGTCGAAGACGGTGGTAGACGTCGCAGCACCAGCCGGTGTGGACACGGGGGCCACTGACCTGACGATGGTGGCACCCGTCTTATGGTCTCTCTCGACCTGCACTGCCAATGTTCCCAGCACTGCAATATAGGAGGCGGAAAATAATTAATAGATTTAGAAGATAAATTAATCATTTAGAAGATAAAATACTAGAGGGAAGACAACTCTCGAGGCTAAATTTACAGATAAATATAAAAATTCTCTACATTTGAAATAATTTGCAGTCGAAAACAGGTCCTTGGTTTTATTTAATCAAACTGTCCTTGATTGTATAACAGGACTGGGTGTAATTAAAATGTGAGAGGTGCAAAGTTTAATGCCAGGTCAGAGCTTTGTGTAACTAATAAGTGCTGGCACTATAGACCATATAGTAAGAAACAATGAGCAAAACGCAACAGCTTTTTACTCCCCACAGCCCTCCAGCAAATATAAAATTTTAACGAACAGAAATAATAAAGTAGGCTAAATATAACAGTGTTCTCAGGCCGTTCACCTCGGTCCCATCGTTGAGTCGTACCCTGAGGGCAGAGCTACATTAAATAAAGGGGTCATCATTTGCAAGAGGAGGAGAGACTAATGCAAATAGCTGATGATATTCTGTAGCCTAAATTCCTGTTTGTCGAATCGTGTGTTTGTCATTTTCAGCGGTGATACATCTTGTTTCTGTTCCTGCACTGCTAAGTCACATAATCACAGCGGCTGTGGTCAGACTTTTGAGCACCTTTAAAAACTCATAAAGTGTTAGTTATAGGTGCCGATCTGTACTTAAGGGGACTCAAACTACCAAATTATGAGCCAAATATACTGAATGCTTGACCTTTGTATCATCAGCCCTGTAATTACACCATACTAAGTTTTAAATGTCTACATTTATGACAAATTACAACAAAGCCTGTTTCTCAGCCTCACCTGATCGGCCTTCTTGCCCACTTTCATGAAACACCCTTTGTTCCATTTGTATGGAGAAGTGATCCTCAGCCTCTTTATTCACTGAAAAAGAAATGACGTTACTGGATGTATTACATACAGTCGATCTGAAATTAAAAAGCACTTTCACTTAGAAATCACTATACCAGTGTTTGTTTACTACGTGTTGTGATTTAAATCACAGAGTAACATACGGAGTGCTGAGTTTACAGTATTAGTTATTCCTAGAGTTTTGAATTTGCCGTCACCCTGCCTGCACCCATGAAAGAGAGACAGCTAGAGAACTCTAGCTACACCCGCTCCTTTGTATATTGGGGGATGAACGCAACACAGAGTGAGTGAGTGTGCAGGAGCTGCTAATCAATGACACTTGAACTAGTTAGCCTAGTTTGCTGCCTGCCACTTTCTGAATGGAATACAAATGTAACTGTCAAATGGATCCTCTCAAACGGTGAATGTTGTGAAGATCACATGTCCTAAATCATACGGGGGAATGTTAAAAATGGGGGAAAACGTCATGTATCAACATTTGACAAGACTTCTTGTCTTTTTAATCCAACGTCTTGGATGTAATGCTGTCGGGCCATATGACCTTCTCCTAAATGTGGACGTGTGTTGCCAACTTTGAGAAAGTAGGCTGTGTGAACTGATCGGGACAAAAACTATTTACTGTGGAAACCAGAAGTTAATTGGAAAGGGAAGAAATGAAAAAATGGACGGTCCGCATTAGGTCAATACAGTGCCATAATGTTATGTGTTAAAGTTAACGTTGTGTCTCCTAACAACACTGTCTGTCAAACACTCCCCCAGAAGCCTAAAGCTTAGGTTTCCACAGATATGTCAAAAAACCACAGCTGCAGTATCATCATGGTATACTTCTCTTATTGGATTTCATAGCAAAACAAATACATATCAGTTTTCTGGAGCTTTGAATGTGCTAATGTGGCTTCAGCATGAATCCCAGTTTTAACCCAACATCTCTGAATGAAGTTTTGGTGGGAAGAAAACCATTAGTGCACTTTCTCTTTACTCTCCAACCGTGTTGTAAAGTCCACACTTAAGTTAGTGGACTTATGCTCAATGCTGTCCTGTTATACTCTCTCACTTTTTCTTCCCTCCCAACTTGTGTGAAACTTTGTCCAGAAGGTGGAGAGGGGCTTAAAATAGTCGGATAAACTTTTGCCGTAACGGTGTACTCGTACAGCAGAACGATTCACATGCAGGCAGAATTTAGGTAATGTCATTGCAGTCAAAGTAGAGCTGTCTCTCAGCCGTGCCTCCATTCTGTCACCATGATTTAAATGTCTTTTCTTCACACAAAGACTTAGTTACGGTAAATTATCATCTGTCAAGAGAGAATAGATTTGAGGCAGGCGCAGTCATCAGAGTGACAAAGAAGAGATGGTAAGCTGATGACGATTACAGCCCAGCTGACTTCTTACCTTGTGTGTCCTCGTCAGTGCCAGCCTGCGAGTAAACAAGAGAGACAATTTTAAGTGCTCTCCGTGGTCAGACACTTAAAACAGACACTGAATCTGCAACTTTAAACACATGCCCCCCCTCACCCCCTCTGTCTGGAGCCCTCCCCAACTTGCGCCCTGCCATAAATATTTCACAGTGATAATCAGAGAAGTGTTGAACCGAGCTTAGTCTCATCATGTTAAGAGTCGCTGAGGCTATTTTGCCCAACAACCATTTCAGTCCTGCTGGTCGCCAGTGTTAGACTGAGCAGAATGTGGGCTGAACAGTAGAGAGGAACATTTAAAGTTGCTATGATGCATTTGGTTCATGTAAGACAAAATCAATTACAGGCAACAACATATGATACATGTAAGCTAATGTTAATGTATTCAAATCCAGGTTAACTTTAGGTTATAGTGGAAAGATTTACAAGCGTATCATACTCATGAAAACAAGCAGGACATTTGTTTCATTATTCACCAAATTCAGGGTAAAACTCTGGTTAGATTTACTCATGCAGTGCTAAATCATTATGTGGCAGCTCTGTTATGTATTTCTTATTCATGATACATAATTCCAAGCACTCACATCCCAGTCGTACAGGCTAGTAGATGAGTTTCTTTTTGCTGTAATGTTTATTTATTTAAGTCAACTGCCTGGGATGTGGCAAGAGGCCAAACTGAATGACCATTTGCATCTTTTAACCTAAGACATCATTTTGCCCCCTATTTTATATTCACTAACAAATTAGTTAAGATTTTAGAAAGTGCAGCCTCTGAGGAGAATCTTAGCTGAAAGGGGAGTCATTGTGCGGTTTACTTACTCGCTGCCTTGACAGCAAATCATAAAAGTTATTTGTCTCTATATTTTCAAACCCCATTTAGCAAGAAAACCTGGATATTGTTGGAAAAACTTCAACACTACAAACGCCGACATCTCCCAGAAATTGCTATGTGTTCAAAGCTGTTTTGTCTGTGTGTGGGAAGTTGTGGCACTCTAGAAACTTCTGCCAGTCTCACCTGACAGCGGTTGTGTGTTCTGTCTGCGGTTGTACAGTTGCCAGATTCTTTGCTTCCTTCTTGAGGAGCTCGTTCCTCTTTTCTGGCATCAACTGCCCCCTCCTCCTCGTCCTCAGGCGTCTTTTGACTTTTGATTTCTTCCCTGACACACACACACACACACACACACACACACACACACACACACACACACACACTAGAGCTTGTAAGATAAATGATTCAGAGCAGCAGAATATCAAAGACATGGTATGTGTGAGTGTCTTAATCTGTTATTCATTACATGAACAATCACATGACTGCCTGACGACATGCCTGTGTATCTGTGATGAAAAATACTGTACTCCCTGCTTCATGGCAAATATTTCTATCTTTAGAAATGGACGCGTGAACCTTGCACATTTTGTGTAACCTAAAACCACGTGTTCCAGTGCCCCCCGATCATGAATGTCTCCAACACTTTGACACTGTAAAATTGTGATTGAATTAAGTGCACGTGAATGAAGCTGTTAAAATGTGGCTCACGCTGCGGTGTGCTCGTCTGCTTTGTCCTCTCGGGGTGGACGGGGCCTAAAGCTGTCAAGTGAAGATTGAGCTGTTTCACTGAGCCACTGCTCCCTCAAGTGCTTCCTCTGTATGTGAACAGGAGAAAAAAAACATTAAAGAAAAGATCAAACTAAAGATTAAAAAAAAGGGACAGAAAGACATGAGAGAGTCTTGGGTGACTTTATCCGAGAGGTCAACATTAATCGTAAAGTGCCCTTTAGCACCCCCCCCATTACTGTTGCCATTCCTGTCAAGCTCTCATTGATATACAGTTTACAATTACAACAGTGTCAAATTTACCATCAAAATACTTGAAAAGGGGAGGACATTAGCATGAATTCTGTTACACCATATTCCAAAACAGAAAACAAACACATTACCAAAACAGACACATTGCACCCCAAGCCTTCTGCCAGAAGCAGCCATTCAGGGGATCACGACACTCAGCCAGCCACCTGGCAGCAGTCCTTTGCCATTTTAGCTCCTCTACAAACTGACCAAGGCCTGTAGTGCTACCATTTTGGATCTTGTTGAGGATGAGTAAGGCCAGCAGACTGCTGTCGTCTGAGAGTGACAGTGAAAAGGTGTCACAGTTCTGTGCCACAGCTGCGAGCCCCAGACATCCTGCTCCTGGAGTTAAGATACGATCTGTCACTCATGGCTGGCTATGGCAGGACAACCTGAAACCCGACATGAACTTTTTCCCCACACTCGAAGCCCAAAACTCTTAATAAACACAGATCTGGAGTCTGTATCTATACATGGGCCCAGCTCTTGGTGGGTGGGACCAGGAAAAAACAAATAGCCAGTAGTTACAGAAGAAATACTGAGAATACCATCTTCTCTTTTTGGCTTAAGTACAAGAAAGTGATAAATTCTGCCTCACATTTAGCTGCCACAAAGATGAAGGAGGCGTTATTGTATCTTCAGGCTAAACTCATTCAACTGCAGCACGGATGTTCTGTCCCTGCCTCTAGCGATGTACTTGCCCCGAGGCAACGGGTGGTTGGAGAGAGCGGAAATGTGTTTGTGTGGGAGGCTGTTACAGTGTGCATGATGCAGCACTGGACTACATAGATAATGTAGGTTGTTATTCGTTGTTTATTTTCAAGAGCATGTCCTGCAGGGAACAGTGAAGTAATGTAATGCATAATGGCTCAAAGAATCCCCAACCCATACAAAAATAATGTCCCTTTTCTCCTTTACTGTCAACACCGCTTCCCCTCTTGTACTTTCTCTCACCTTAAACTCACCTTATTATTTTCAATACTGGAAGAGCCAGTAGTTTTAATTAACTGTAGTTCCTCCTGTAGGTCAGATGACATAGTAACAAGGAATCCCTGGAAATCAGCGAGCTTTCTGAACATCAGTTGCAACATGTAACTAAAAAAACATGCTTATGTGCTGCTGGGAGTTAATCAGAGTAATCATCAAGTCCCAGCGACCCCTCCCAGAACACTTGAGCTAGGCGTTGGCTACAGTCATGAGACATGACATAAGGGTGGGACACACCAGTGGTCAATTTTTAACACGAAGCAGCTGGAAAGGAGGGACAACAATTAAATCAAAATGGGTTGATCCCATCACTTACGTACCTACTCAAATGTAGTATTTTGAGTGCATGGGTGCATTCACACTGGTAAGTATGGCAAAATGCAGTCTACTATAAGTACCCCAATAATGTACCAAAAACAGCCAAATGGTTGAGTGTGGAGCGCTTCACACTTCTTACCCTCAATGGTCGCCATCTTGGCTACGTAGCAGAAGGGGAGGACCACCAACGAATGAAAATGGTAAAAGTACATTCATTTTT
>JAVQJL010080796.1:0-16139 GCA_036024295.1 Nannoperca obscura | reverse complement strand
GGTAGTATCAAAATTTCTTGTCTTTAGTTGGTTCCCATCTCATCCAGAGAGCACATTCAGGGGAGCGAACTTTGGGATCTCACTTTGTTTATGGATAGGAGTACATAAAAGGCCTCTTATAGCTCTGTCGCTCACTCTCTCTCAGTCTTCTACCCCTCCTCTTCTCTACTCCCATAGCTTCTCCCTCTCTCTTTCTTTCTCTTTTCCATTTGGGCATTGGGGTGGGGGCCTTTGGTCATTAATAAAATGGGGAGAGATGGGGAGTGGGTGTGTGTGTGTGTGTGTGTGGGGGGGGGGGCAGCGCTTGTCAGGCACAGTCAAGTGTAATCCAAAGTCTACAGCATCCTCTTCGACAACTATTTTAATGGAAATAGGGAACATATTGTATCAAGGCTACCATATCCTACTTGAAATGACAGTATCAAAAGTGGGAGTTGATACTATGGCAACAAAGCAGCTTTTTGCCAGCTAGGCGAGTTGGAGAGAGGGTAGGCTGTCAGGCCACAGGGGCCGGCAAGCGAAAGAACGAGTGTGAGAGTACATGTAGCCCCAACGCTTTTGTTCCCCTGCTTTTTCTCCCTCCCCCCCATTTTGGAATATGATGCAATGAGATGGTATTATGTTGCTATTTTTATGCTATTATTCTGAAAGGAGAGTGTATGGGAGGGGTAAGAAGGGGGCATGGGGGAGGTTTAGGATGCGCACTCTCGAACTTGACTTAATCCATCCTGCTAAAAGCTAATGCATAGTGGCCTTGAACTATTCTCTCAGGAGATGAGTGATCTTTGTCCCCTCTCTCCCTCTTCCTCTGTCTCGCTGTTTTTTAAGGGTTCTGCCTCTTTTCAACCCATTTTCAATGAGCCCAAGGTATTGTGTCCCACACATTATGAATCACATGCTCTGCCTATGGAGCGTAGATTGCATCTTGCACGCTCATAATGGAAAGTGAAGCTAGGAGGTCTACTTAGGAGGTACATCTAGCTTTATGCTCTTTAAAAAAAAAAGTTTTTTTTAAAGACATCATTTTCTCTTTTACACTTGCTTTAAATATAACCATTAATTCCTTATGTGTGTGTTTATTTGGCTTCCTATAAGTTTGAAAATGTATCCCCCTACTTTAGTTTCTTTCACCTTCCTGTCCTTCCTCTCTTATCCTTATTCTGTCCCTTAGTGAAAGTGAGAGAGCCAAAGTGTGCCTTTTTAGACAATTAATGAAATGCTAAGACCCGGCCCTGTGTGGGCTGGTCCCATGTACAAATCACTGCAGGGGCCAGTAAGTTGAGACACCAGGCTCTAACCTCTAACCAGCCGTGAAGAGAACAGAGGGCAGGGAAACCTGATCTTTGACTCGTAGAGCTCTCACGCACCGCCTCTTTCTCTGTGTGTGTGTGTGTGTGTGTGTGTGTGTGAGCGAGAGAGAGAGAGAGTGAGTGAGACCTCTCATTTTTCAGTTCCATCGTTTTTGTTCCTCCCCTTGTCCTGCAAGGCCAATCTCTTAATCACAGGGTTTGAGAAGGCGAGAGGATTGAAAGGCCAGGTGACTTTCTTTCCTTACACTCTCACTGCTGGCTTCATTGTGCGGAGATGAGTGGGTCCGGGTTTGACTGTGTTTACACAAACAGGCTCAAATGCTTCGGGCTATAATATTTACCTTGTTAACTGTGTGACTGGTCAGATCCTTGTACTTAACACCTGTGCATGCATGCATGCTTCATGTACGCGAGTGTGTGCTTGCGCGTGGTTAAGTGTTTTCTGTGTGCACATGATGGGATTAGAGTCACGGCGGTGGCAGATTACCTGTAACTGTGATCTGTTGTGGTGGGGATTAACTTTGCGGCGCTTCGTGCTGTGAGGTAACATGACGCAGCAGGGACAGACCGCGGTGAGGGGAGAGTGGAGTTAATGCTAGAGCACTGGGGTGATAAAGCCAAGATTATCCACTTCTCCTGTGACCTGAGAAAGAGGAGGAGTGAGGGGCCTCATTGACAACTTCACCTGGAGAGAACTTGAAATAAAGTGGGAAAAGGAAGATTTCACTAGTGGTGAGACACATAAAGACACAGTGGGAAAGAGGGAGTGGCAGTGAGTTTACAGGCACCTATTTGATTATAACCATACTAAGGAATTACTCCTATTATTGCAACTGTCACCTTAACCAGGTTATAACATTTTTATGGTTTTAATCTCAGTAAATGTGATGTTATAATTATTATCAAATATTTTTTTTGCATGTCTACAGCAAAGTCTGGTTTCGGTCTGTGTTTTTGTATCTACTCATGCACCACAAAGGTCACAGAAAGAACTGGATACAAAATAGTTTGTTTGTTTAGAAGAAAGCGCTGCGAGGCTAGTGGGGTGTGAAAAGAACAAAACTCCTGTCATGGGGTGAGAGCAGAACAGCGCTCATGTAACAGCTAACTCCGAAGTTAGGACCTAATTAACCGAGAGTTTGAAAACCTTCGCAGGTGTTGACATGAAGGTGGTGTCACATGCATAATTATCACCTGTTAAATCACAAACACACAAAAATAAGAAAATAAGCAGTACAACGCAAGTGTTATTAAAACTACAGTATAATAACATATTTTCACAGCAAATTACACTTGAGCGTTTCTCTCCGTCACACACACACACACACACACACACACACACACACACACACACTCTCTCTCTCATACAAATGCATATAGTACTTTCTGTCTCACCTTCACGTTTTCCCTGCCTCTTGCAATACCGCAGCTGTTTTGGCTGCGTTTTCACCAGCCTTTCACCAGTAGATGTCCTTTTAAACGTTGTACACTACAACAGCTTCTTGGTCTTTGACTCCTCGCCATTCATTTTAATTATTGCACTTCCACTCTGTTCCTCTCCACGAAGCAGCAATGTTCGGTCTAGATATTGCTAATATCTAACAGGCTTTAGAATTATTACCGTAGGACTGTAGGCTACCGAACATCCTTCTGGACATAAAATATCGAACCATCAAACAACTTCTAAACTTGGATTAGTGGGAAGGTGGGTTACAAACAATCTAATTTAGTAGAATTATCTTATGAGATAATAAAGAACGGCTGCTTGAAAAAGAGAACTCAAATAGGGAACTCAATTATGTGTTTAACCAAACCTTAATTATTTTACATCCTACAAAATGACCATATAGTTAAATCAACGTCTCTCATTATTACATTATAACCTTTATGAATTCATTGCAGGGGTGTTGCATTAGGCTGCTCGGTGAACCAAACAAAATGGTGACTTGAGTGTATTTTGTGACAGTCAAACGTGAAATCGCAGTCATGTCGGTTGACAGGCAGCTCTCATTGTCATTGAAAAGATTTTCTATCAAATGAGTTTTCCTTTTCCCACCAGATGTGGGTAGGATCCATAATTTTGAAGACTGAGGGGAGGACCGAGCAAAGAGGGAAGAAAGGGAATGCCATTGAAACACCATAAGAGGAGCCTCAAGGGCAGAAAATCTGACTTACTATTGCGCAGCAAGGGGAAGAGGGGAAAAGACTGAAAGGCAGAGACCAATGTGAAAAGACCGCTCCTGCTCTCCCCCCCTCCTCAATTAGTGTTGCACAGACCAGATGAAGCTCTTAACCCCTCCAGGTTTTCTGCTCTTCCTTCAAGAACGCGTACACCCACTTCTTTCTCTTTAGTTCGGCCATTTACTCAGCCTTTAAGTTAACTCCCAACCCCATCTGATGCACACAGTCCCAGCCGTCTGCTCATCGACCAGTCTGCTGCTCACACTGTACTCATGCTGCGCCTACTTGCTCAATTGCTCTGCTCTTGCGATTACATCTTCCATGTATTCTGACCTTCTGTGAATGTGGCCTACGAATGAAATGCTCATTCACTCTCCCCTTGTTTGTACATTGTTGTGGGATGGCTATGTGCTGTCAGGGCTAGTGAAGAGGTTTGGCATTGTGCTGTAATGTGCTGTTTGCTCAATGTTCTCTGTCAATGTCGAAACATCTCCCCCCTTTTTATTCAATCTCAAGTGCTCGTCAACAGCAACTTAGAATTACGCACACATCTGTGCATTGGCGTACACAAACACAAAAAAAAACATTCTGAGTGCGACAGACCTTGGTGAGCAAACATAGATGAACTTTACCTGGAGGCCAGTTTAAATTTTTCTATTGAATTTGAAGGGGTCTTTGTTTTTCTCCTCCATTCCTTTAATAAAGTCAGAGTAGATAACACAAGGCTAAGCCCAAAACCAATGCAATAAAACCTTTCATGCTGTCTTTTTCCTGAAATTTTCCTACTGGTAATCTCTCCCTACCACTTTCCAGTGATCATTTGCTATTAAAACCCTTTCCCACAGGAAGTGCAACACTGAAATTGTCGGTAGTTGTCTGAAAAATCTGTATCCAACCCTGTTTTAATATTAACCCATAGGTAGGCCTGTCACGATAACTACTTTTGTTTGACAATATATTGACCCAGAAATAATTGCAATACATTAAATTGTCATTTTAAGGCCTGTTAATATTGCCACACCAGAGCTGTGGAATGTGGCTTTGAAACCAAGTCCATTTGGGCTTATTCTTCCAAACCTTCTGATTGGAATTATGTAGTCGTTCAGAAAAACAGCTGGCCTACCCATAGGTAACCATAGCGACAAAACTGAGACATTACCATTTAAGTCTCAGGTGAAACTAGCCTCATTGGTAGTTATACTGATTACATTACCCAAAACAAACACAAGATGTTTGGTGTAAATGTCAAGGTGTTGCAGTGTGCCTGAAATAATGGACTGAATGGAATGAGCTGAAACTGTTCCATTGAATTGGTTGACTAATTTATTCATTGTTTATGACAATAGTAAGTCATATCTTGAAAAGAAGATTCTTCCATTTGTGTAACAAGTGCAAGGATTTAAGGAAAGTTCCTCAGTAAATCAAGGCAACACTCAAAAGTGACACTTGTAACAGTTTGCCGCTTGTGTGTGTGTGTGTGCGTGTGTGTGTGCGTGTGTGTGTGTGTGTCCACAGACCAACCTACCCATCTTCAAGCTGAAGGAGTCTAGTGTACGGAGGCGGTACAGCGACTTTGAGTGGCTCAGAGCGGAGCTGGAAAGGGAGAGCAAGGTGAGCCCATGAGGTGAACTCAACACAAAGGCTCTTGAGTACTTGGTGTATCAAATCAGCATACAACATTGGCCATATCTGCAGTGTTTTTGTATGGGAGAGAAAGTTGTTTAATTTTTTTTTTCTTTTTTTAACCTTTTCAGTTTAAGGACACCTAAATGTGTTCTTTATCCTGTATTTAATGGGGACCATAAACGATCTGGTTTTTAGCTTCAGAATAAAAAATATTCAAATGTTCAAACCAGATCATACTGTACACAATCACTACAGGAACATAGTTTTGTGAGTTTTTAAATGTTAAATATTTTAAGCACTATAATCCTCATTAATAAGTTATTTATGCCCGTTTAACTGCTGCTGTATAATTTTTTTGTGGGTGCGTCTTTATCTCAGGTGGTCGTCCCACCTCTCCCAGGAAAAGCTTTCATCCGGCAGCTTCCGTTTCGAGGAGATGATGGCATATTTGATGACTCTTTCATCGAGGAGCGGAGACACGGTCTGGAGCAGTTTCTCAACAAGTAAGCCTTTCCACATCTTCCGTGTCTTTCTCGGTTCTTCCGCTACTTTGCCACGAGGTTAAAACAATTTATTCTTTACAATTTTGTCTGTAGTTGCAGCTTCTTTTTTAGCGGGGTATTATTTTAACTCTTAGGAACAATGAAACACTTTGTGCGATAAGTAGATTCAACTTTTTCACTTCTCTTCATTTTGTTAACAAACTGAACCCGCACAAACAGACAGGCCTTTTTTTTCCTCACTATCCTTCTTAATTCTCTTGTATAATTACCTCGCGAAGGAGAAGAACAGCCAAAGAGGACTCAAGTGCGCACCCCCCAAAACATAATTTTTCCCACATTTGTTTTATTGTTGATCTGTAATTTATGATAATTGCAGCTCAAATTACAGCTCGTGGTTCTGTGGGTTGGTGTGTGCACCTCTGCTTATTTTTGAACCAGCATGTCCCCATTTTCAGCTGTGGAACAATAAAAGTTACAGTGTGATTGTAATTATTTGCTTTGATTGCAGACTTGGCCATTATCTTTGTTTCATGTGCAAATGCATCAATGTTTCCTGTTGGAATATTAAGTGCGCAAAGACAGTTGAGAAAATTAAAATCCATAAATATGTGTTTTTAAAGAAGATGAGAATGTGTTGGTAATTAAGACCCCCCCACCCCCCCATGAATGAAACACTGCTGTTGATCATATCATTGTTCAGACTTAATACTGGCCGATGTGGCTGGCGGCATTGTTTAATCTGTGATTGAGAGCATTGTGAAGAGGAAAAATCTTTTGGAATGGTAAACATGATTGTCGCTGTGAAACAAGTGAGAAGGAGGAGAGGAGACAACCATCACTTTTTGATTAGGCTAGTCAAACATAATTCGGGCTTCAGGTAAAAAAAAAAATATAATAAAATAAAGAAGGGCTTACATCCCCACTTCAAAAAGCAAGCAAGGCCTTGGGATTTTAACATGCTTCCGCTGCACCTTGTCCTCAATGTCAACATTCCCAAAAACCTATTAAGCAGGGTTTGTTGGGGAGGCCAAGCTTGATCTCTCAAGTGATCGCGCTGGTATTTGACCTGTGAATGCCTCCCCCGAGTGGCTTAATTTGTCCAAAATATTTCCCGCCGGAGGTTAAGATGCATGCATACGTGCAATGTCATGTTGAACTGGTCCGAGAAATTTACCGTTTTTGAAAAATGAGATGCTGTGGGGTCTCAGGTGCGCCGGCTCGTTCTCGTTAAGCTTCTTTGTGTCATCTGGGGAGGGGGGACATTCGGGGAAGCTTGACGTCAAAGTGGCTTCAACAGAGGAAAACACAGCCTCAGGCATACAGTATTTTCTAGAGGCAGTGATAACATGCAGCTGCAATGAAGCCGATGTAAAGTACAGGTGAAGTTAATCATACAAAAAAAAATCATTATTAAGTACAAGAATATGTGACCACAACCCCACATCCATAAGCCAATACATGTAAAAATTATATTAATGCACAGTAATTACGTGGCTGCTGTTAATAGGTGATCGCTGTATGTGACAACTACAGTCGTCCCCGTACTGCCGGTCAGTATATATGGTCAAAGTTTAAAAAAATGTCTGTAAGCCTCTTCATCAGTGCTGCTGTGATGCAGGTTTATCTTCATCACCATCAACTTAATGCATTAATAGCATATTGATGAGTGATTATTGCGTCACTTTTTGCAGCGATTATCAAAACACGTTTCCCAAATCCATACTTAACTCTAACTCTGAGCAGGTTTGGAGGAAAAAAAAAAAAATTAAGTAGTTAGTGCTTTTATTAAAGACACAGTAGAGAGATGACAGGAAGTGAGAAGAGACAAATGATGTGACAAAGGTCCCCAGTTGGACTGCCAACAGGGGACGTTGCAGGTCATGTTCGGTGCTTTAAAGCCCTAACCTTACAGGATGCCGCAAACCCTTTTATTTTTTGTGTGTTTCCCACAATGCTTTGCACAAAGGAAATGGAGAGCGTTAAAACTAATTGTGGATGTTTGTGAATTGGCTCCAGGAACACCTCTGAAAAAAACCCCAACAACAAGATTTAATCTTTGGAAAAACATCAATTATTATCAATGTATGTTCATTTATTTTATACAAACTGCTAAAACAGTGTTCTGTAACAACGAGTATAAAGTACTTCCTGTAAACAATTAGTATGCAGTATGGAATTGTGGCACAGTGTATATCTACACTGGCAGCTATCAAATAATATTCAGAATAGGCTACGGTTTGTTTCTTAAAGTGTGTGAGGTTGAAAGAGTGTCATGTTGAACTAAACTAAACTTATAGTTTCATGTAAAACTGAAACATTTTTGTTTTGTTGAAGTTGTTTGAGATGGTTGTTTAATTGTGCAGCCTTCGCTTTGCAAATCAGTGAAATGAAGCTTCAGGCATTAATTAGATAACTCATACGTGTTCACACGGAACATGTTTATTGACCTCTCTGTCTCCGTCCGTGTGTCCAAAGGTGCATTCGTGCCCCTGTTGTCTGAACATCGTCAAGCCTGGTGTTTTGCTCTTGTGTGTTTCAGAGTGGCAGGTCACCCTCTAGCTCAGAACGAACGATGCCTGCACATGTTTCTACAGGATGAGTCGGTGGACAAGAGCTACACCCCATCCAAAATCAGACAAGCCTGAAAGACATGGTGGCTCTGTTTGACCTGGTCCAGCTCGGCCCTGCTCAGCCCAGCTCGGCCCGACAACCCAAAGCTCTCTTCACTACTCCAGGTTTCTCTCAGACAATAAACATTTCAATGACAACCCCCCCCCCCCCCCAAAGTAATATTGTTCACTGCTTCTTTTAGTTTAATTAGTGACCCTGATCGTTGTTTGTTTTCACCTTTTAATTGGAGTCAAGAATGTTCGACACATAACTGTGGTTGAAAGTAATTTATAGTAATTTCTCTATATGTCTGGAAATGCCACTAACATGGATATATGATGTATTTATCATTTAGTTATGTCTTGAATATATTCCTTTTATATAATCACATTGAATGAGCGTTCTATGTATGCAAAGCTCTTGTAAAGACCCACAGCATTTCTCATCATATGTATCCATTACTGGCATGTTGCTCACCATAACTAGCAACTAAATACCCCCTCCCCCCACACACACACACACACGCACACACACACACACACACATGCACGAATATTTGATAGGCCTTGACTTTCAAATCACACTTAGTTGATCCTGTCTTCAAAAAGGAGCACGTGTGTATCAGCCAGCACCTGTCCGGTTATTACAATAATTTTCTAGCAAGAAAGAAGTAATTTACACAGAGGGAACTGCAGTATTTCTACTGGCTATATGCATTTTGAGATTTGTATACTGCTGTGCCATTTTTGTTTATTTTGAAGATTTTCCAATAAAATAGGTGAAATGTCTCCACGCATAATTACATGTGTTGATTTGGACTCTTGACCTGTCTAACACTCCACATTGGATAGTTGTCTACCGCAAGCTGCCACAACCTTTACAGATACCCTAACTTCGTTACATTTATTCATCAATAAATACACAATTTGTCATCTTCATTACAAAAACGTTTAGGCCAATGGCCAATCAGAGAGTTTATTAAAACAGTCCTGAGTTTTTATTTAGAATAGATTAGGCTACTTCTAAATGGAAAGGAGTAGCACTTTATAATAATGATGCATAACGCAAAAGTGCAACATGGCGCAAACGTGATCATTTAATGCAGGATGTAGCATGATGATCAAGTCCCTATGAGTTTATGTGATTAGTTAATGCTTTAGAGATTATCAATACATGGCTGTTGTTTCAGTTAGTTCATACATTCATTTATAGGCCACCAAGTGACCTTGAATCCAGTTCCATAGAGAAGATCTTTGCATTTGATCAGCCTCTCTGATAGCAGAACAGAACCTCTTCATACTTGTAGTAAATTTACATTAACTACTCACTTACACATTAGTATCACATGAGTTTACTTGAAGGGGTCATCCAGATAACTTGAAATGGTGATGTCATGTGTGTAATAATAAACACTTACTTACAGCCTGTAGTCACGTTGTTTGGCAGGCCTGTCGCCATTCTATTAACGTGTTGTTACAACTTGTGTGCCACGCCAAAGCTTGTAAATGTGACATACATGAGGACTGAAAACATGTTAATGTTTGCATCGGACTACCAGCTTGATGAAAACGGCTTCATGTTTCTATGACAACAGGTGCTATTGGGCTTTCAGAGAGGCTGATAAAATGCATGGATCTGAAATGTACCTTAATTTTATTTTTATATAACTAAAGTCCAGATTATGTGGACTCATTTTAAATGAACAATCCTGAATTGATGAAAGCGCTAACAATTCATATAAGCTCATAGTCTAAATCATTTCTTAATAGTAAGCAACAGTAATACATGATATATCTGGCATTAAATCATCATAATTGTTACATTGGTTCAATATGCATGTGGTTTGTACCATTTTTATAAAGTGTTATTGGGAAATCTTTTCAAATTGAACTTAGCATTGATTTTAAAAAAATGATCTGAGAAGAGCATCACCATTGTTTGCCTTTATGTGTAGTATCAACAAGTTTCAAAACCGCAGCTGCTAGTTTTATAACTATAGGTTATTTGAAAACCATTTAATTCAGTGTCTTTTATTCTCTCGGTTACAACTCTAAATAGTTCTAACTCCAAATATGTACAACAGAATAAAAACATCACAGCCCACAAAAACATTTCCAAGTGCTGAATATTATTTTATCCAGTGTTAGTGTCTAACTTTACAAAGTCGACCTAAACATTTTTAATGCTGTGCCTCAAACAGGACACACTGACACAAACAGGACAGTAACCACTTAAATACAAACACCATCTTTAGATGAATGTAGTTTTACAGTCAGGAGGCAATGCAAGCATATCCTTTAAAAGTCTTTCCCCCCCCCTTAATTCTTCATAGAGTTGGCACCTCTTCTTTGTTGCCCCGTGCGTTTGGTTTCAGCACCGGATCAAGGGACAGCGATTCACATCCCCCATTACGCATGCGTCATCTTTTTTGGTTTCCTCCATTGGGATTGAACACGGCAATAAAAGACTCGATTGGTCGTCAAGCTCATTGGTCTCACAGACACTCGAAAAAAAACATCTTAATATATAACATTTCTTTGTCAGACTTACTTGGCAGGTGCTCTACAGAGTCTTTAGGCGGGTTTTAAACACAGTAGGCTGGCTGTACCCACACCAGAGATTGCAGTTTTTCAGTTTCATACAGGTAATTCTATAATGAAAGTTACATGCTAATCCTTAACTAGAGCAACTGTAAACAGGCTACTTGGTAAATTCCAGATGTGTTGCCTTCTTTGTTTCAAAGAAGCCTAGGCCTAAATAGGCTATTTTAAGACAGCCTAACGAGAGTTTGTGCTCAGCAAAAATTCTGTCCACGGTTACACCTGCTATGATTTGACATTCTGTCCACTGCTGGTTGGTTCTCTGGGCCTTCGGCTCAAGTCTTTTGCATGCGCCCGGACAGATGGCGAGAATTCATATATCGCTGGACTTGTACATGTCGGAGAGGAGCCTCGTGATGGGCACGTTGCCGATGGTCTTCTTGAAGAACACCTCCTCTATGGTGGACGGGTTGACCGAGCGAAGCGCCGGCAGTAGCAGGAGCAGCTTCCCGAAGCGACAGGGCTGAGTTGGGTACCTGGAACACATCACTGAAGGTCAAAAACATCCCCTCTCTCCGGTTCTATGTGCAGACTGTCTGACGCAGCTTATCCAATTAATGCACACCTGTGACAAATAGCTGCTAATTAAAAACGAGGTTCAACTGTCGCACCTGTGCACAATTACAGGAGACGGCAGTGGCTTATTGCCTCATTAACTTTATAATGAATCTGGCTGCTAATAGTTACCTGCAGGAGACGCAACACGGGCTTGAAGCATGCATGAGCTTAAGATAGATAGATAGACTGACAGATTCAGTTGCATCTTACCTGGTGTGTATGTAACTGTTGAGAGTGAGCTGTGCCTCGTCTTGTAGTGCAGCAATGGCGCTGGCATTGCGAAAACTTCTTAACTCGGTGCTGCCATGCGTAGGAACTGTAAGACAGAGGCAGGATTTTAACTATTAAAAGGGGTGGTGTAGTACATAAATAACGGCATACTAAAATAACATTGGCTTTTATTCCCCTTCCCTCTCCAGAATTGGGCTAAGGCAGCAGAGACGCGCTTCAGTTTGCTCAAGGGCACTTGAAGAAATCGTAGTTTTCCGGTAAAAGACTTTGAAGCCTTGTTCGATTAAATGGGAATGCTGTAAATACCCAATGGGTAACAGTACTGACCGGCTTTGAATGTCACGATGCATTTCAAACAGGCGAACTCTGTTGCATCGAGACGCATCTGTCTGAATCTGGTGACCACCTCTTGGAGTGCTTGTATCTCAGACATGACCTTGTTCATCCGCTGAGACTCTGTGTTTTCAGTGTTCATTCCTATGAAGAAATATGGAGAGACTGTCATTATGCAGGATAACACCACAGCAGCATGCCACGCCACTGACTGTGCCTAAGTTACATGTGCATCTCATGAGGCCTGTGAGTGGCCTGAGCTCTCTCGTGCCTTGTACATACCAGAAACGGCAAGAAGAGTAGTGGAGTCCACAGGAATGGCCCACTGCGCGATGCCCAGAACAAATAACTCCCTCCAAGCGTCCTCCAACAGAATCAGCTGTAAGTAGGAATTGTTTCAGTCTTAAACTGTGTGCCACAATGAAGCAATGATTTGTCGTATTTTAATCCTTTTTTTAATCTTGTTAAGTACCAGTACAATAACTCCTTCACAAAACATGATGAATCTTATTTTTCCCATATTGTGCTCAGGGGAGTTCACTTGAGTTCCGGCTTCTAACATGATCTTTTAAAGTGATATTATATTAAGTCAAATTTCAATTATGGACTAAATCCAACCATGACTGCTCTTCATGTCAAAAAGGCCCTGCAGGATAGTATTTGGACTCCTTTTTTTAAACTTGTCTCTATTCTTCTCCCTCAACTCATCCATCCAAAGTACCTGATCAGATAAGGGGAGGGTGGAGAATGCGGGAACACTTTTTGCCCACTTGATGCTCATGAAAAGGAGGCGCGCCGCCGACTCGCACACAGACTCTGTCGCCACCTCGTAGAGGTACATGGGGGTGCCGCTGACTTCATGGGGATACTGGAGGAAGGGAAAGAGATCATCATCACTATCATGTATCAGTTTGTGGTTTAATGAAACAGTTCAGAGAATGGTTAACAACAAAGGTCAAATTCCAAGCCCCAGCACCTGGTTTTATAATTGTTAGTGTTGCTTGTGGTGGATTTACTGTGAGAAATCTAATAGGTGGATTTGTGGCTCTTACAGGCTGCTAAATCAGGACAAGAATTCCAACTTCTAACCCTTGTGGAAAAAAACTATAATCCTATAATAACATTTGGGAAGGCTATAATACAAATATCCACAGAATATCATGAACTATTAAAGGAATTGTATATTCTGATGATTGGGTTTATTATTTATTTAAAAAGGACAAACAATCCTATAAATTGCCAGTAAAAGCTCTAAAGAAAGCACAGTACTTAGTATATGGATTTAGTTGAAAAATAATTCAAATAGAACTTATAGCTATTAAATCGTATAAAACAACAATTGTTTAAAAATGCATCCCAGAATATACCTTGGGGGTGGGCTGTGCCAGACCCACGATGGCTTGTCTTTCCGGTGTGGTGGCTACTGTGCTCATGTCCATGTTGTGAGGCTCCAGTTGCGTGACCGTGGTGAAGAAGGGAGGGCCAGGCAGCGAGGATCCCGGGAAATGGGTCGATGATCCGTTCACCTCTTTGTGGCCCCGGAAATATAGGGCGACCTGTTTGCGGATGGTTGACGTCCGGGGCCCCCTCTCGTGTTGAACAGCTGTGAAACGGGACAGCAGGGACACAGAGTAAGGGAATTACCTCTGTAGGAGTGAACGCCTTATTTATCTAATACATTTTTAAAAAACAGTTATTCAGTTATTTTTGCTGTTTATTTTAGTGAACTGAACTATAACTGTTACTAGACATTAAGGTCTTTGTTTGTGTGAAAGAAAAAATAATTGGCTATAATGAGCTGTAATCTATTAATGTGCCCACAGAGTATAAATAATATCCCTTTATAGTAGGCCTGCGTAATTATCAACCTGTTACTTCGTGTGAGCCTCGATTAACAGCCTTAATACATTCATCCGAGTTGCACCTCAAACCCAAACGCTGTTGCATGGCGTGCCTATGGCCAAAGTGATAATTCAATTAAGCCCATTTACCGTCTTTATTCATGTTCACTTCCAGACACTTTTTCAAGCGGCACGCTCGGCACTGGTTTCTGTGAGTTTTGTCGACGGGACATCCGCCCTGCACGGAGAGAAGGACGGGGAGAGAAAGGGAGTTACAGTCTTCAATTGAATTTCTCTCAAGCTGTCGTCTTGCTATTATCTTCCTGGGAGGCCAATCTCCAGGTGAAAGATCGCGCTATTATCGCGTAGTTACAGGCCTGGTCCCCCGCGGCTCCAGTGCTGCCTCATCCCTGCGGATAAGTACTCTATCCCGCCCTCTGCTGCCTAAATCCTCTCCTTCGAGTCACCACTTTAGATTGGATTACACCTGGTATATTATAGCAGCGCGGTGTTTAGCCCAATACTTAATGGCAAAGGCATGGCGCAATTAGGCTCATCAAGAGAGACTTTACACAGCGCCAGAAGGAGAAAGTAAATAGCACCCATGCGCGTAAAATCCGCATTCCGTGCGTAAAGCTGGAAACGTTTTTTGGGATGAGGACAAGGGACGTCCTGTCACTTAAATCCAGCAGCTGTAGCTTAAACTATTATTATATACTGTTGTTGAGTGAACGTGACAGATTATTAGGTGCAAATCACTATGAATGGGTAAGCTTCCCATTCAATTTCGTGTGATTGTTCGCGTCTCCAACTCGCTTGATTCTCTTCCACACAGGCCTGTGTGAAAAGTAGGATAATACGAGCCTGTAGGACTAAAATAAAATGTATAAAAAATAAGAAGGAGGGCTCACCTGAGAGCCAGATTTACAGACGTAGGTCCTGTTTCTGCGGATGCTCCTCTTGAAGAATCCCGAGCAGCCGTCACAGGCGTAGACGCCATAGTGTTTCCCAGAGCTGCGGTCGCCGCACACTTTGCATGGGATGTCCAGAATCCGACCTGAGAAAGGCCCGATGTTCAGTTAGATAACACTCAGTGAATTATCGAGCACTGGGAGACATTCGGCTCAATTTTAAATGAATAAAATGTCATGGCTAATTGTGACTTTTATCGTATCATATTATCACGAATGTTGAAATTCTCGATACATTGCAAGAACAATTTCCAAAGTTGACACAAAACTTGAGAGAATCGTTGCTTCCCCCTCCAGAGTTTTGCGTTTAAATTATGTGATTTAGTAAAGTGAGTTTCAGGGTAGCTGCTTGAATTGGCACTGTGAACATACAGTAAATGCCAAAAACTGTACTCTGTTGATCTATGGACAAATCCTCTTACTAATTATTTGTTTTTGTCCGACGACCCCACAACACACACACACACACACACACACACACACACACACACACACACACACACACACACACACACACTGGACAGCGCATCGCGCCTCGTCCGAGCATGGGAATTCACGATGCACATTTCAAGAATAAAGTCCGGTGGGAAGCGTCATATCTGAGATCTCTAAGACAATGGCCTGAGGGCGCACAATGGAGACATTAGGGGAAAGTGTTAACTTAATGATTTTCCCCCATTGAACCTCGTCTGACTGCCTGGATCTCGACAAGCTGCCAACTCCCCTTCATAATGGGACTCGACAGCTGCTTTATCCCGCAGGTCTATAGGCCCCAGGATTAGGGAGTGACACTGCACCATGAGAATAATGCGCACCAACTCGTTTCACCAACTCAAATGAAGTGTATGTAAATCGACTCCGGTGTAGATGAAAAAATGTGATTTTTTTTTTGTGTGTGCGAAGATTTTGTATTCAAATCTATAGAAGTATATTTGTATGCATATGAGGGAGTCTTTTTTTTTATTCTGGAGGGAAAAGCCGTCTATGTAATTACACTGACGTTTTGCCACCTGCTCATTGATTCACCAGTGACCCGTCAAAAAGGGTGGCATGGGAATAACCACTCAGCAGCAAAAACAATGACTTCAGGGGAGAGTTATAGGGCTTCAATTGCCAGATTATTGAGAATCAGAAGGCCATGTAGGCTATTTAACTGCTGGCCACAGCCGTGTAATTGCCGTCTGATAGAAAGAACCAACTTTTTATGTAGCGTGTATGTCTGCTAAGAGCTTCTCTTTAAACAAGAGTTGGCCTGTTGAAAGTCATATTCACATCACGGGAGTAATGTAATAAGAAATCACTGTATAATAAGTTATATCACTATTCGTAGTCTACTGGTCAGGTAGAATCTGTATATATATATATATATATATAT
>JAVQJL010080789.1:0-19415 GCA_036024295.1 Nannoperca obscura | reverse complement strand
AACCTAAAAATTATGTTTTGGGGCAAATTAAACATATCTTAACATGTTGTATAGCTTATATTTAAGTTGTTAGGAAGAACAGTGTTTTTGGAATAAAAACTTGGGAAAACATTTTTTTGTACTTTTTTATCTGATTCATCGATTAATCGTAGAAATAATCGACAGATTAATCGATTATCAAAATAGTTGTTAGTTGCAGCCCTAATATAGATACTTTCCAAATCGTGTCCAGTCAACTGCATTTACCACAGGTGGACTCCAATTAAGCTGTAGGAACATCTCAAGGATGATCAGTGGAAACAGGAGGCACCTGAGTAAAATGTTGAGCTTCATGGCAAAGGCTGTGAATATTTATGTAAATGTGATTGCTTAGATTTTCATTTTTAATAAATTTGCAAAAATCTCAAAACTTTTATCACGTTGTCATTATGGGGTATTGTGTGTAAAATGTTGAGGACAAAAATGAATTTATTCCATTTTGGAATAAGACTGTAACATAACAAAATGTGGAAAGAGCGAAGCGCTGTGGATACTTTCTGGATGCACTGTATGTGTGTATTCTTGTGACAGTAGAGAGTACGGCAGGAAAATGACCATTTGTTTATAATTTTAATGATTATGTCACTGTCAAGCATTTGAGAGTGTGCTATTACTATTAGTAACTATTATTTACTACCAAATACAGCATTTCTACCTGAGAGAAGGCAAAAGGGGGCAACGGTTTGCAACAGTTAGCTGTTCGCCCTCGATTATGCAGTGACAGCAACACAATCTCATCTTTCCTCAGGGACAACAACATAGAGGAGTGTGGTCTGGAGATGTACTTCTCAGTGGACATGGAGATCCTGGGAAAGATCACTTCTCATGACCTCAAGCCTGATGGAGCCAATGTTCTAGTCACTGAGGAGAACAAGGAGGAGTATATCGGGTGCTGTATAACCACTGTTTTTATCATTCCGACCATAACATCTGACCTCCTGAATATCTTTTTTTTTTAGTAAATCATTTCATTTTTTAAACTTACAAAGTAATTTTTGGATGTCTGGCTTGCAGTCTCATGGCAGAGTGGAGGTTCTCCCGCGGGGTAGAAGGTCAGACCAAAGCTTTCCTGGACGGCTTCAACGAGGTGGTTCCACTTCAGTGGCTCCAGTACTTTGATGAGAAGGAACTTGAGGTGAGCAGCGTGCTGATGCTAGCAGTGCACTAACATGCTCTGTCCTTTTGAATGCTGTTAATGGTTTCTGTTTTTAATGTCCCAATAACTTACCCCACTCTACAGATCCTTTAACATATTAACAAATGTGGTTAAATAATCTGTTATTATATTGTATTAAATAAGATCAAATAATATTTTCCAGTATGCTGCTATCACTCCACTGCTGTTTGTGTGCTCTGTGTTCGGCGTGTCACATATGTACTTGTATTTGTGTTGTATGTGTCCAGGTGATGCTGTGTGGCATGCAGGAGGTTGACCTGCAGGACTGGCAGAGGAACACTGTGTATCGTCACTATACAAGGAACAGCAAACAGATCATCTGGTTTTGGCAGGTACAGTCACACTCACCTTACCCTCTACTGCTGACAATGGAGAGGAGCAGAATATTCCACGTGTTGCTCCTTTTCAATGTTTATTTGAAATGTGCCCTATCATCTGATGTTTGAGGCACTGTCAGTCTCATCTGCTGATGCATGCGTGTGTCTTGTCTCTTCCTCCGCTGCAGCTAGTGAAAGAAGTGGACAATGAGGTGCGACTGCGGCTCATGCAGTTTGTCACCGGAACCTGCAGGCTTCCTCTGGGCGGCTTCGCTGAACTCATGGGTCAGTGACAGACAGACACACAGAGAGTAGCACGTTTTCTGCACAATCCTCCAGACACTAAGAGCTACAGCTACACGCTATACACATATGTTTTTTTTTCATCTTCATCTTCTTTTGCATTGCAGGAAGTAACGGGCCCCAGAAGTTTTGCATTGAGAAGGTGGGGAAGGACACATGGCTTCCTCGGAGTCACACGTGGTGAGTGGGGCACTCTACAGCTGATTCATGGGATTCATTCACATTGCTTTACCCAGATGTTGTTCCAGTATGTTACTATTCACAGGGATTTACACAAATGATGAGATGATTTAAAATGAATAATGGCATGACACGGGGAGTTTGATGCATGATAGAAACACTAAAAGGTAACTAATGACAGATTCACTGTCACAGGTGCAGAGTTGGCTAGAAAATAGCATCACAGCAGCCACAATTTAGTTCCAAAGCTGTTAATATTCCTGGGACCATATGTAATCAGTGAATGGGAGAACACTGTGTCTCTTATTAAGCTTCTGACTCTTTAATACTGATCTTTGGTCCTCCTTTTTTTCAGTTTTAACCGTCTGGACTTGCCTCCTTACAAGAGCTTCGAACAGCTGAAAGAGAAGCTGCTCTTTGCCATCGAGGAAACAGAAGGATTCGGCCAAGAATAGAGGGAGGGGTGCTCGTGTCCCCCCCCCCCCCATTGCTGTTTATTCAGCCAAGTAAAACAAACAAAAGAAATTGCACAAGATAACCACCAATGTATATAAGCTATTTTATCATTTTAAACCAAATCTTAATTTGCAGCATCATGTTTGCCGCAACCCTGTTCCCCAGCCCTCATATATGATACCCCATCATGAAATATGCAAGCATTTCAGCATTTCTGCTCTTCTGTTTATAAACAGAAATCATGAATATTTTTTTTTATTTCCTCCCCACTGCTGACTGGCTTTTTAAAAGAGACAATGTGTTTTTGAGAGGATTTTATAGTTGAAGCGCAATCTTCTTTTTAAGCTCTAGTTCTATAGAGCTTCTATAAAGCGTGAGTAGTATTGGGGTCTGGTGCCTGTATTTTTTCTTTCCCCCATGTTGGATTCACAGTAATTGTTGCAGTTTTTGCGTGTTTGCATGGCTGCCTATGAAGATGAGAAGACTGCTGTGACCACCTTCTACAGTCACACATACACACACAAAGACATTTTAGCATGGACCATCTGCCTCTTAATGGGCTTTACCATTATAATCAAAAAGACAAAGTGTTCAGGATGGACTGATCTGAAGCTGAGAGTCATGCTCTCATACAGCCCAGAGTAAGAAGCAATATTGGATCCTCCTGTTTGGATGAAGACATGATTTAGGGAAAACAACTGTCATGTCCTGTCCAGGAGAAGGCTACTATATCAAGAAGAACATGGGGACTCAAGGAAAATATTCTAAATTGAAGGGAAAGAGTGATGTGTGTGTGTGTGCGTGCGTGTGTGTGCGAGTGAGGTGCCGTTGGGGCCTGTGGTTCACTGGACATGTTCCAGGCCCCTTAGACTGCAGCCTGCTGCTTCAGTGGGCAAGTAAGATACACACCAGGGTGACATACTCAGTTTTCATTGGTCAGTGGTTTGTCTAAGTTTGGCTGACTCTCTTTTGCCTCATTGAATTTTGATCTTGGACTCCATAAAGTGTCTCCGGTCCTGTGAAGCCACTGTGGTTCACAGAGCACCAGACATGATTAGGCTTATTTGCTAACATGAAGATCACATTTACTTTAACCCCTCACGTAAACGTATCACTCATAGTAGACAATTCCCCCCATCTTGCATGAACATTTTCACTGTAACATGATGCATACCAAATGACATCATCTAATATTTGACCATCTATGTCATTCATATGAATGTATTCCTTTCAGTACATTCCTACATGTACTGAAAGAGTCAGCTTCTTACTTATTACCAACCATTAACGAACTACAGCTGAGCATTATGGAAACATGTCATTATCATGGCAGGAAATCTCCTTCAAACTTCCATGGAGTGGTTTTTTAGTTTGATCATTGATCAAAGGGGGATTATAGGCGCTGGGCTAAAAGAGTATCACATGTAATGTCTTGAATGTCTTGCAACGCAACATATACATATATTGCATGCAGGCGTGGCAGGAGTAGAAACTGTCCAACTAAAAGGAAATAAGCATTAAAAACCTTTTCGAGGGGCTGATGCGTCCACTAGAAATGTGGGGCTTCTGAAAATATTCAGTGGGCCATAAACCTTGTAATAATGTGCTACCTGGCTGTGCAATCAACAGTCAAATACAGTCAAGCAACAAAAAATGAAGCCCCAGTGCTGAGCCCTCTTTCCTGAGATCATCCAATTTCATTTAATCAGCCCATGTTCAATCTCATTCTGTGGTTTTGTGCTGAGATAAGCTTTAGTTTAATAAAGATGTGTGTGTGTAGAAATCAGTCAAATTAAAGCTGTTCTCAGAAATAAAAAACCGTAGCCAAATTCACATACAGGTAATGATTATAAAACTCCATTAATGAGACATTAATGTGCCTCAGACCAAATCATGTGTGGACATTTTCCACAGTACAACTCCTCAGTAGCCTAAGGCCTGTTTGAAGACACTGCAGCAAGCCTGATGATGCATTGCATTGCTATGTGTTGTATATGTGCTATATGTATGTTTTTGCACCCCCCACTTTTCCCATGTCCTTTTTTCCCCTTAAATGCTTCAGGGGACATGTCCTTTGTATTACATGTAACTCCATTGTTTCTAAACTCTGGTGCTTATTCTTTCAGTCATCGGTCTAAATGCAGGATAAAAAGCTACCAGTATCTTGTTTTCTCCTTCTGTCTTTTTTTCCCTCCAGATTTCCAGATTTTCACACATTGTGCTTTTTCAGACCACTGCAAAACAGCAGCAAGCTGCTTTAGACTTTTTCTAGGAGCGTGTGATTACACAAGTTATCAGTCATGTATATAACGTATCCAGCTGTCCCTGTGGAAGGGCTGGAAGGAGGGACGACAGTATGAAGAATAACATTTACTGTAGCAAAAGGAGCTGACTTTTAAGAGAAGTCAAAACTGCATTTATTTGTGCTTCCTTTTGAACAGAAACCTGTAATCAAAGAAAATCAACTGTGTATGTGAATATTCATTGTATAAAGAGAATGAAAATAAAGTACTTAAATATTATAATTAATTACACAGAGCTGCCGCTCCATTGATGGAAATCTGTGATGCCTTTTGTTCTTATCAGAAATAGATGGGACGTTTCAGGTTGCCTTCATCGTAGCCAGAAACAAGATTTGTGGATCACCTGGACAGGTGTATTCCCTCAAAGCAAAGTTGTTTCATGATACTGTATATCATTTCAGTATGTGATAATGCAGCAGGGAACTCATTACTGTGCTGACTGCGGTTTAGGCCATCTGAAACGCATCCAGACTAACATATCGCGTGTAGATACACACTGTAAACACCAACTACACTGTACAGAATGCCCCTTTACTGGAGACGGTGTATAGAAGATTCATTTTTAATCTGCTTCACCCATTTTAATGAGATGGATTTATTAGATACAAATAAATAAGTGAATAAACCCCCTCCATGTCCATGCTTTCTTTCTTTTCTTTTGTTGTGTGATTATCGGGGGATGAGAGGCCTTCTGCTCAGGATTCACAACAAAATTGTTGGCAATTTTTATTCTGTTAAAGAAAAATGAAACCATGTGCATTTGGTTTATCCTTTGTTTTGATTGGATCTTGCCTTTGGAAAGAACCATATTTAATAAATGTATCTGACCATCTTTACAGCTGGTTTGAATTTATTTCAGTATGTAACTAATGCCAATAAGAGCTTTGATATTACGCCTGATAACTGCTGGTTAGATTAGCTGCAGCTAATATACACATCAGATTCCACCAATGTTTATTATTGGAGGCATGAACTCCCCACCTTGCCAACAAAGGACTAGTGTCATAGGGAACGTGTTGAAGACAAACCACACAAGACCAAGTTTGAGTTGTAAACTGTCATTTAGTAATATAACAATTGCATTCACAGTGGAAACAGCTGAGCACAAGTGTGCTGGTCCTGTTTTTGCTACTGTCAAATTAAACCGGCTTAGTTCAGTTAATTTGTTAGTACACGGATGGTTTGGTAATGAAATTTCTTGATTAAAACACTGGTAAGTTCTAAAAATTTTATTTACAGTATGCAGCTTTTCCCCTTAAAGCATAAACTGTTTCTCTTGATCACATTTCCTCCATCCTCAGAGTACAAATCTGAATTAAAGTGACAATGTTCACGTGATTTCAAACATTTATTCCAGCAAATGTGCTCAGCCCTAGGCCAAAAGTCAGAGAAAAGTCAGTCGAAGAGGACTTGAGGCATGAATAGATACACATGGTCTATGTGTTCACTACTGCAACATCAAAAGTTGCCCAAAGTCATCAAAGGCATCATATTCCACTCAGTGGTACTGACAGCTTCATCCTAGCTTCTTCAAGAGGTCGATAGCTTCCTTGTGGGCCTGCAGAGGAACAAACACACTGTGTTCACATCAGTATGAACGATTCATAAATCAAGATTCCTGTAGGTGTTTCAAAGTCTTCCTTGCAGTTAAACTATATTATATATGGGTCAAGTACTTATGAAAGAACAGTCAAGCTTGTAGTCTTAGTGCATGTACCTCTTTGTCTTCCAGTGTGTGAGCAGGGTACTCTTTTGCTTTGGTTAGCCACAGCAGTGCTTTCTGTTTGTCTTTCATGGCCAGATAGGTCTTCCCGAGCATTAGCAGGTTTGTACTGTAGAAGTTTGGATCAACTGAGAAAAATACCCCACACAGATATGCATGTTAGTTGAATGGATTTTAAACCTTTAAAGAAATCACTCACAAGCACAGTGCTGTCTTGGTTTTTCTAAGAATTTGAGCTGCGGCCAACAGGAGATCAGCGGTTTTTCAGTTATTGTCTCAGGGACTTTTATTAGTATGCTGCGTTTTACCTTCTTCAGCTTTCAGGAAGAATTTCAAAGCCTGAAAGAGGCAGAAAAACATGCCGTCAGATGTTTGTGACTCTCCAAGCCCAAACCACAATGTGACAAAGAACTGATGTCATTTCTGCCTAAAGCTGATTTAACAATCAGCCATTGTGCAGTGCAGTTAGAAACAAACAGAGGAGGAGCGGGATAGACAGAGGAGCCCTCACCTCCTCATATGTGGACATGGGTGGTGATGCAAAAATGACTGCTGCCACTTTGCGTTGATACCATGGCAGCTCAGCAAAAGCAAAGCACCTAAGAGTGGGAAGACATACACATGTCCCTGAATAATAAAGCCGAAAGTGACTAATAATATAGAATATATTTATTTGGCACAATAGTGACATCTTGGATAAAAAGGTTGATATTGCAACTACAGTCTTTCAGTTGCATGTGTTAGCCATGCTAGGGGCAAAGCTCTATGGATGCCAACGTCAATATGTTGGTCAAGAGTGACCAACAACAACAGACCTTTATCACAGCAGAATTTTTGACATGTCGTTGCAGGAATTACACAGTTGTAGCTAATAACATTATTAAGAATTACCAAGTTCCATGTAGGTTTTACTGTTTGATGTGTTTTGACTGAAAAAAACACCAGTGGTTTGTTACAGTAGAAAAGGGACTCACCAGTAACCCAAAATGTGAATGGAGGTGGCATCCTTGGGATTGAGCTGGATGGCTCTCTAGGAAAAAGCAACGTTTCGCTTCAGAATATAGATAAATGTGATACAATGATAATATGACATTGACCCAAATGTCCTCTCACCTCTAGATGTTCCCTGATGATGTATGCATTTCCAATTTTCACCTTGACTCCCTCATATTCCCCAACATCACTGAGACATACTGCATACCACTGTGTTGGGAGAGGAAGAATGTGGAGAGTTTGGTTTAAATCAGAAGTGGTGGAGGTCAATCAGTTCCTCATGAGTGGAATCACTGTCTTACTTTGTGTGCCGCGGAACACTTCTCATCTTTTTCCAGTGCCTTCTTTGCGAAATCGAAGGCCTCATACATCAGCTGCTTCTTCCGTTGGACATCCTGGTTGGGCAGAACGGACAGGTCACGGGACGCCCGGGCCAGCCTCCATAGGAACTCTGCATCATCACTGGATGGACACATACACATAGCATATATGTGACAAATCTCTGATATAGATGCAGTGTGCATGGAAACAATACCACAATGAAATCATTATGTGTATAAAATGTTTGACTTGGTGCCCTCTGGTGGTAGTATCATAAAAACACACTGTGGCAGAGGACAATGCACTCTACCTACAATAAAAAAACACTAAGACGGGGATAGAAATATCAAATAAATAATACAATGCACCAAAATAGGGTGCATAGCAATAACTTCTGGTGAGAACAGAAGGAGAAATAGAGGAAAGTGAGAGTTGGTTATGGCCTCCTCACCTGTCCTTGTATTGCAGCAGCAGGTGGTACAGCTTCTCTGTCTCTGCACAGCTGTACAGGTAGTCAGCCTGCTCCAAAACCTCCTCTGCACAGACACACAGCACAACAGTAGGTTCACTCAAATGTGTTCTAGACTAAACCTCAACTCTGCCCCTGTCTCCATTTTCCTTTACGCTGTCACAACAGTTGTCATTGAAAGAACTCAAGTATGTGCTGAGAATATTCTTTGCCATAATCTGTATTTGGAAGATCTCGCTCAGTTTGCCAGCTACCTTTTTCCAAAGCGTGGACCACGGCTGAACTCTTCACTCTGTGATAAGCTACATAACCCAGACAGGACAGTGCAGGGAGCCCCAGGAGGAATGCAGCTCCGCCACCCTGTACACAAGACAGGAAGGAACACAAGGAAATATGTGGAAAAGCGTACATGTACGACTTTGGGCATCTGTAAGTACGTGAAAGTTGACGATTCTAACAGTTGCATGCAGAGTAACAACATGACGAGTGAGAATAAAAGACATTGTTATTTACAGTCAGCGCAGTGGCAGTTCTTGACGTTGTCCAGTAAAACCGGTTCGTCCCTCTGCTGCGGATGATTTTTGCACCAGATGCTGAGAGTAAAGTCCTGCTCACACCTCGCGTTAACACTCCTCCAGCCATTATGCTCGTTCGAAATGAGCCAGACCTGCGCAGAATCGATCACAATGCGTGCCGGTTAGTTTTCTGTCCGACTTGGTCCCGACTTGTTCTGACGTCATGCACACGTGACAACGATAACCTCACGAGACCTAGGCGGCCGCAGGTTGAAGACCCAGGGCATGATGGGAAACGCTTGGCTGTCGCCTGATCAAAGAGCGGATTGGCTCTTAATATTGACTACAAACATCACGTGCTAATTTTCTGTGTAAATGTAATATTTAACGCTTAATTGTTGCTGTATGTTGAGCAGCTTCATCTGTTAACAGACTTTGTGTGGTTGGTTTGAATAATAATAAAGTTTATTTATCCGACCGTGATCCGCAAACCAAGAACATTCAGGAGCACAAACAGAAAACATTGCTAAATGTATGTCATCCCATATGAAATCAAATTATTGCTGCAAAATGTCTTTCTTGAATGCACCCCGGAGAAGTCTGTCTCCTACATATTCAGTCGACAACAAACAACGAAAACTCGTGAGAGTTCCGTGGTTTGTTTACTCCGGTCTGTGTACCGTACAGTGACTCTTAAATTAAATAGACAGTTAGCTAACGTTAGCTAAGCTCACCGACTTTAAAGGAAAGCACAAAGAACCTGTTTTTATCACCGGAGGAGACTTCAGTGACGCTCCAGATGAGAAAATGGATCGGTGGCCTCCTAAAACCACGTTCTCGTTGGGATTTTAACCTACGACATTTCTAAGTGATCACCTTTTGCTTTCAGATGTTTGGAAATGTATGCACCCAAATGTCAAAGACTAGCACATGGACAAACTCTAGCAGGTTTTTTCAGTCAAGAATTGACCTATGGTTACTGTCACCACGAGGATTACAGTTCATTTCCCATGTTTCTCACTCTCATGCTCCGCTGTCTGGTCATAATCGTAATTACATCGAAGGGCTCTAAAGAAAAATCAATCAGGGGGTATTGGAAGTGTATGTATTAGTATTATTATCATGCTCTATAAGGACATAAATAGCTCTGTCATTCTGTATCCCAACATTTCCAAAAGGTTCCCTGTTTCACGAGGTGTACGCCAACGATTTCCTATTTTTTGCTTTGTATTTAGGGCCCGAGCACGAAGTGCAAGGACCTATTGAAATTCAAGGAATTATTATTATTACGACACTTCGAAGGCCCAAACGGGGGTCTAGACGTGCTCGAAAACTCGAAATTTTGCAGACGTGTCGGGCTTGGCGAAAATGCGGATCTGACATAGGGTTGGAGGATGGGGCGGGGTGGGCAAAAAATCATAAGCCCCCTCCTTTAACTTTGAGCTAGATTCACCAAACTCGGTGTACTCGTGCATCTTGTCCAGACCAAATTTTTTGTCCGTTGGAACCAGACTCTAAACCCACCAGGAACTGAGTTATGGATACATTTATGTCCAATATTTGTGTGATTTAAGCCGTTTCCACACTCCGTTCTGACCTCAATTGATCCATAAGTGTACATTGGATCGGCTTCAAAACTTCCACAAGTCATGTAGAGGCATTGAACAACAAACTAAAGTTTTAATTCTGATTGTTGCTGAACTCGTCTTTAAATATTTCACTTAGTCCAGATATTTAAGGTTTAACAATCGTTAACAGACAGATACAAATTACACAGCTAGCTGATGACACTGTATTATTTCTCAATTATAAATGGCAAATACAGATTGTAACTATAACTGGTGAATTTTAAACTTAATGTTAACAAAAGTGAAATGTTATGTTTATACGAAACTCAAGAAAAACTTGGTATTCGTATTTCAAAAGATAAGGTTATTAGACAACAACTACATTTTCTCCCTAAAATTATAAAAACTAAGTCAATTTTGTGGCTTTAAAGAGACCTTTCCATATTTGGAAGAGTGTTACTGACAAAGGCTGAAGGTGTTTCAAGATTTGTTTATCCTGCTTTGTCACTTTTTATTAATGATGTTTTCTGTAAGGAAATTAACTATCTATTCATCAAATGTGTGTGGAGAAATAGACCAGGCCACCTTAAAAAAGAGATACTCGGTCTAGAGAGATCAGAATGAGGTTTTGAAATCTTAGATTTTGTCCATTTAAGTTGCACCTTTAAGATCAAATGGCTTAAAAAATGTTTGTAATTCCCAGAATCATTATGGAATTCTATTCCACACAATTTATTTAAGACTCAGATCAGTTCAGTTCAACTTTTATTGTCAGACTCAGAGTCCATTAGAAAACATACAACACAACACAAATACAATACATAAATTATTAAAAATAATAAAAATTAAATAAATAGCATTGCCATTTTTTTAATAAGAGACAATTATACCAATGCTTCCACACAGGTGACTGGTATCATGCAGCACTTAACCTAGGATTTGTCAGCAGGATGATCATTTTGTTCTGAGTCATTCAGTCGACAAATACATTTGTACATCAGATTTCACAAAAGAGCCTGAAAGGTGTTGACACCTGCATTGCAGGACAGATCGCTGTGCATACAATCATTGCACGCAACCTTTAGCCTATGTACTCTTACCTTTTTAAACATGGCCGACAAGTGGGCAGTATAAGGAGTGCAGTATGTCCTTAGTTAAGTGAAGAGACTTATCTTAACTTGATCTGAGCACATCTTCCATCTCCTTGCCAACATGTTAGCCTGAGAAATGTAGGCGGTTTAACGTTTCTAATGGGGTGTAACTATGTTGCTTCTAAATTGCAGGTAAAACTCTCAAAGTTTTATCAGCAAGCTTTACTGTCTTGCAAATTGTGTTACGTTCACAACTTTTCACCGCATAAGGATATCATTTGGTACAACAGTAATATTACTGTTAACAATACAAGTGTATATAAAGAGAACTGGATTGGACGGGCTATAATGTTTGTTACAGATTTGTTTGATGGTAAAAGGAATCTATATAGTGATGAAAACTTCCTAAGAGCCTAATCTTTTCCAATCAAATACAAAAAAATTACTACTGTAACAAGGGCTATCCCCACAGGTATAACTGAGTTAATCAAATGTCACTTTGCCTATCAAAATTAAAATGTTCAAGTAGCTTGTAAACCATGGTTGTCCCCCTTTTGATTCTGTGTTTCGAACAAAATTAGAAAAATACGCTTTAAGATCTTGCATAACATGCATCCATGTAATATAGTCATTTCCACATTTATTGACATAGATATTAAATGCACCTTTTTTAATGCTGAGCCAGAAACATTTATTATTATTATTTTATGCATTTATTTTGCCTCTGTGCTTTGTTCCGTCTGTATTTTGGAAAAGCCTGGTCATTCTTTAATAATTCCATCAAAATATATTATTACTATATTCCAATCTGACAATGAGCCTTTGAGTTACATAACAAATCTTTTACTCCTATTTGTTAAATTTAACATATAGATTTTCTAAGTCCTTCCCAAACTTCAATAATTTTTGGGTTGAATTCAATTTGTACGTGCAGTAATTTTTTTTATTTTAAAGATCTATTTCCCCCTTGCTTAAGCTGAGCTAATTTATAAAAAATAATTTAAAAATCATTTTCATACACATTTTCATATATTTTTTTGCACATTGAATTTTTATTTTGAACAGAGATGTTTTCCGCAAGCTGGCTGTCTGTATGTTTGCAATGTTCAATATAAATAAATAAATAAATAAATAAATAAATAAATAAAGTAAGTTAGCTAACGTTAGCTGCTTCAGCTGTGCACTGGTGTCGGCCCCACCCCCCTCGCGTGGCTCAGCTGTTCACGTCAGATAAACTACTTCTTCGTGACCAGAGGCAGGAAAACATTGTGCAATTGTATCAACTAAACAGGTAAATGAGCCCGAGCGAGCTTTAACCTGAGGTGAAGAAGTAATGTGTTCATGGAGAGACTGTATCGGTTATCAGTGTAACTTGTGCTGCATGCATCGACACACCCACTTATGCATGTCTGAATCTAACAGTTTATTGACGCTAAACTAAGATTATTCATGTGACGGTAAGACATTACGTACAGAAGTAGGTGAGATATATGTGATTCTTTATATTATAATAATGTAGGCTACTATTTTAAAGTTCTCTACTTCAGAATATTAATACAGGGTCTTATTTTATACAGTTTTTATACTGTTACAGTTTTTTCCCGTTAAAAGGTGCATTCCATGATAAATCGTTTTGAATCAAAACACTTTTCAACCTGCTGTCGCTCCCAAACTGACAGATGATGTCACAGTTCTCACTCAATAAGCGAGGTGCGATGATGTCTCTGGTTTTGACCTTTGTTCCATCACTTCCTCACTCCAAAAGAGGAGATGTGGAGTGCAGGCGATTGGGGGAGGTCGTGCTTCTGAGCTTTGGTAAATCGAAAGCTTTGTCTTCCAGCTCAGCTCCCTCGCAACACACACACTATTGCTGATGCGGCACCCATCCGCCTGTCCACGTCATGCTCCATTTTACCCTCACTTGTGAACAAGACCCCAAGATACTTGAACTCATTCGCAGAAAACTCCCTTCCAACCCAAAGGAGGCCATCACCATTTTTCAGCAGAGAACCATGTCCTCGGACGTGGAAGTACTGACTCTCATTCCAACTACTCCACACTCAGCTGCAAACTGCCCCAGTGCGTGTTGAAGGTGAAGCTTGATGAAGCCAACAGAACCAAACTGCACACTCTTCTTCCCGACTGCGTCTTGAGATCCTGTCCATGAAGATCACAAACAGAACCGGAGACCAGCGGCAGTCCCTGGCGAACATGAACCACTCTGATTCTATGTCCCCAAACTCCCCCGGGATGTGTAAGAAATTCTTCCAGAGGCGGGAGTTGAAGACCACAAGACAGGCAGATGTTCCAACTCCACCTTCACTACACATTTGGTTTTGCCGGGTCTGTCCAGGTCGTTACGCTTACAGTTGACTCTGTCCTCCAATCACTTCCTGTAACTGTTACCTGACGTCTCCTGGAGGACGCCCCTGTCCAGGTCAACACTCTTTTGCTCAGTCTTATGTCTTCTCCTCTCTGACCTTGATGGAGGTCCTCTCCACTGTGTGGTCTGCACGGAGCAGCCTGTACACCATCCAGAGTTATTCAGATTAAAGTCAAGTAAAAGCAGTTATTATCACAAAAAGTATAATATTTCCCTCTGAAATGTAATAGAGCAGAAGTAGAAAGTAGAAGAAAAGGGAAATATTTCAGTAAAGTACATAAATGCCCAAATTTAACTTAAGTACAGTACTGAGTCCCTCTCATCTCTGACAATATCTGTGGTGCATCTGTTTGATTGTCTTAGTACAACAAGCCGCCATGGCCTCAGGTGGGGCCCCAGTGCCAGGGGCCACCCATTTGACGACCAAGGTGGCGCTAACCATCTCCTGTGAGAAGCTAATGGACATGGACATCTTCTCTAAGTCTGACCCTCTGTGTGCCTTGTACATCAACACGTCAGGCTCCAACTGGTATGAGGTCTGTATTAGTTCTTTGGAGGAGAGGAGCTAAACGCTGTGTTGTGTATATGAGTTAAAGTCTTACTTTAAATAAGCAACACATATATAGACCTTTACATCTAACAGGCGTACCTGCATGCATTGTTGCCACAGTACTTGATGATGATCCCTGTTATATATTTCCACATGTGCATTTGTCATATGACATTATTTTAGATTATATGTGTCTCTTCTTTGTGAATCAGTTTGGGCGCACAGAGATGATCCTGAACTGCCTGAATCCAAAGTTTGCCAAAAAGTTTGTCATCGACTACTATTTCGAGTTTGTGCAACGCCTGAAATTTTGCGTGTATGATATAGACAATAACACCTATGATCTGAGTGATGATGATTTCCTGGGGGAGCTCGAATGTACCCTGGGCCAGGTGAGCTTCGCTTTGTACAGTTTTGTAAGAACTTCAGGTTGTTCCTCCACCTTTTCACTATTCTGTGACACTGCCAGTGTTTTGTGTCAAGATTGTTTCTAACAGGCAGATGACTCGGCCTTTGTTGCTGAAGGACAAGAGGCATGCAGGTCATGGGACCATCACAGTGAGTGGACCCATTTCTAACATTTCTAAAAGAAATATAGAAGTGATAAGTTATGCCTTGGCTGCCACTGAGGCACTCTCTTTGTGGACACGCTGACTAGACTCAGGCAGTCAGAACACAAGTGTATCATGTGGACAGTACCTATAATAACATCAAGTTTCTCACTCTTTTATCCACAAACGTGGTCAAAACAAGCAACTGCATCGTTTTTTACGTGTTATCCTAGGATCCAAGTTATGTTTGTTTAAGGAAATAACTGTTAGCCAGATAGTAATAAAATCATAATAATCATAATAAAAATCATTAGATTTAACTCCGGGCACCACTGTTGAAAAAGGGAAAACGATAGCCAATTAATTAATTCAGTCTCATTCTAAAGGTTGTTACAGAGTTTTTGACTAGTGTACAGTAATACACATGAACCACATAGTAATCAAGTTCTTTATAAATGAAATGTTTATTAAACTACCAACTAAACACACAACTATAACTACTAGACATACAAATAAATGAATGAATGCAACCACGAATGAATCCAATGAATAAAGCGAAGAACTATTAATACATTCATGAATTACATTTTGGATACAACAACAGACAATTAAACATGACAAGAGGACTATTATATACCAGATGACGCAGTATACATATATATGTCAAAGAGGAGGGGGGAGATGCAGAAGGCGGCTAACACCCACACAGACACATGGGCACTTAGAGATTGGGTATTTTAACTTAAACCGTATTTCATTACAAGCTATGATTCATTTACTTGTTGTGTTACGGCATATTCACATTTCCCGTGTCATTAGCTATTAAACAAAAACCAGACATCCCATCTCTATCTGGATGAGTAGATAGGTGTAAACAATCCTGTTCAATTTCCATTTTACTTACATCAAAATCAGCATGTTAAACATGGTTAAACATAGCAGATTCATTAATATACAATTAATTCTTTACAATAATGAATTCAGCATGGCAAAGTCAGATCCTTTGTTCTTATTTGAAGAGTTCAGAGTGTTGGATCTTCAGCCCATGTCCTGGAATGTGGGAGTATTAGACTAGTTTTTTACCGACCTGTTGTAAATTGGGCAATTGTCACACAGCGTTCCCTTAATGTAACCCATGAGTCCTGGTGGGTCATGTTTTATGACCTGGAGGTCATGCTGATAACAGAGATTTGTTTAACGTATTGTTTACTGATGTGAATTTACACAATTAATAGGTTTAAAAAGAGCGGACAAACAAGTTATCTCTCACTGCCCTACTGCACGGTACAAAGTACAAAAAGGCCTTAACCTTTGAGAGTTTTGATTTGTTTATCTTTTTTTATTTTAATAGATCTGTGCTGAAGAAATAACAGATACCAGAGTGGCAGACTTTGAGGTGTCAGCCCGCAGGCTGGACAGAAAGGTAATGAAGGTCGATGTAAATAGCTAGGTCTGGCAGTGGGGTCATTTCATTATCTAGACTGCCTTTTTGATTTACTTTATATCTCCAAGTACTGTAAATGAATAATTGGATATGGATGTTCAGTATCTGTGGTGGTCCGACCCTTTCCTGGAATTCTACAAGCAGACACAAACTGGATGGCAGCTGGCGCACAGGACAGAGGTAAACATATTTATCAACAACTCAATCCTCTGCTCGCGTAGAATTACTATTGACTTGTGGCTCATCGATTATGCAGGTGGTAAACAACAACCTAAACCCAATATGGAGACCCTTCCGCATCTCATTGCAATCTCTCTGTGAAGGAGATGTGGAGAAACCCATAAAGGTGATTTTCTTTTTCCGTTTGATATGTTCTGTAAAATGCAGCCTATTAACCCATGTCCTTAAACACTCCCCCCTCACACTAATACTCTTACACACTAATGACTCATGTCGTGATTGAATTTTCTTTCTATCTTACAATGCTCCCAAATTTAAAGATCCAGCTGGGTAAGCTGTGTGTATGTGTGCTGGACTCATGACATCACCACCACATGACGTGTTTGCACGTGTTGTGATTGAGTTACTCTCGTATTTACTTTGATAACTGAGAGTAAACTATGACTGTTTATTTGTGCATGTGAGTTGTGACCTTTGTAATTTATTGTAGGGTTAGATTGGTATTAGATGCACGTGTGATATGATGAAGCTTCCTGCTGTTTTGTCCATGACCAGAAAAACTTGCCATTGTACAGGGTTCGTACAAAGTCTTGAATAAAAAAAAAAGCTTGTTTTCAAGGTTAGAAATCTGCTTGAATTCAACTATGTTCCTTGAAAAATGTTTAATTTTCAACATAATCTGGTGTTTTATCTACACAATATAAACCAAAAATCTTTTGACATTTGAAATAAAACAATCCTGTCGTCATATTTGTTTGTTGTCTCCTGGCATTCATATACCATACTACTTAGATGTGATGATAAAGGGTTAAAAAATCTCTACATTTTTGTTTTAGTTACCTTAAAAGTGCTTGAAAAGTACTTGAATTTTACTTTTTTACTCTTGAATGAACCCTGCACTATAGTATAGAGGGCTTTTCCTCAGTAGTTGCTATCTACCTGTCATTTCAAAAATGTTACAAAAATATGTCTGGAATGGAAATATAGGTTATCAGTAATGTAATGGCTTTAGAAAAACACAAACTTATTATATTACTTATTACTTAATTTATTCGTCCTGTCTTGATGCTTGGTTTACTGTCTCTGAACTTATTATGGGGTTGCTTTTAACTTGTCACCAACTGCACAAAATATCTCTGTTTGTCTTTAGATTGACTGTTATGACCATCATGTCAACGGCTCCCACGATCTGATTGGAAGCTTTGAAGCCACACTTGCGGAGATGCAAATGGGCACACGCATTTCCCCGGTGAGATCTTTTGTGTGGGTGTTTGATTCCAGCTCTACCAATAAAACCTGTTATTTTGATTTGAACTGGCATAAATATGTTCCCACTTGCAGGCTGAATTTGAGTGCATCAACCCAAAAAAGTTAAAGAAGAAAAACTATACAAACTCTGGGGTCATTTGCATCAAGCACTGCCAGGTAATGATTTAGAAATGAGGAAATATAAGACATCTTACTCTGCCTTGATTGCAGTCTATTTTCTCACCAAGCTTTCTGCAACGTTTTCATTCATTTTTGAACCATGCATTTTTAAGACTACCAGAAATAACTCTTGTTGGTTCGTCATACATATGTTTATGTATGATGTTATTGCATCGCGTAATGTTTACTCTTTCAGGTGCTGAAGGAGTATACCTTCCTGGATTATATCATGGGCGGTTGTCAAATCAACTTCACTGTGAGTTTTGAAATGTCAGACACAAAATGTTATTACTTTAATACTTTTATTTATGTTCACATGTTTTTTTAAATCATACATACAGACTGTCTGAACTGTCTTATAAGTCAAATAAATTGTGTTAAATTTTGAATTGGCCCTAAAACTACTTTCAGGTAGCATGCCTCTCTGTAACTTGCAGACGTTTGGTATAAGCTGTACTGTGTTACATATCTCTCATTTGGTCACTGAGCAGCTCCATACATCTTGATCCTTATCCCCTCTCTGACACGGTCCAGATTGCCATTGACTTTACAAGCTCTAATGGGGACCCCAGCACTCCCCAGTCCCTCCACTACATCAACCCTGTAGGCTATAATGAATACCTGACAGCCATCTGGGCAGTGGGGAATGTCATCCAGGACTATGACAGGTAAACTCAAACTCTGCTTCGTCCTACCACTTTTAAGTCTCTCTGTGAGGAACTACCACAGAGACTGTAAAACATTATGTTGGGGCAAGGCCAAGCAAGAGTTAACTCATGAGATCTTGTCAGAGTGTAAGGACTAGTGAAAATCTAAAGACAAGCCAAGAATGTTTTTCTTTTTTCTTACTTCATAATTTAAATCAAGCCAGTCAGATGCAATGTAACATTTCCATACACTTCCACATGATAAAGTTTGCTTATTTGCACTGATCACACACACACAATTTAGTTTTACAGCTTTAATCTATTGACTGGTGTGCCTTGTTTAATGTGTGCTATTAATGTTATACCTATACCTGTCTTTCTGTGTAGTAACAAGATGTTTCCTGTCTTTGGTTTTGGAGCCCAGGTCCCTCCCTCCTGGCAGGTATGAACAAAGTCCAGAAGACCTTTAAAATCCTGACTTGTTATATAAACTTGACATCGGACCTTAATGACTCAATCAGGTTACACCCACACTGTAGACAAGCACACTGTGCTTTCACAATTCCGTCATTAACCTCCTCAACATTTTCATTTTCCTGTCATATACATTCAATCAAAGATGTTGGATTTCACTGACGTCTCAAACTTACTGTCTTATGTATAATTGCAGACTCTCCCACACAATCAGTTCAACCGCCAAATTAGTGTTTAAAATGTATTACGTTAACAGCTTAAAAGAGATTTATATATATATATATATATATATATATATATATA
>JAVQJL010080785.1:0-11262 GCA_036024295.1 Nannoperca obscura | reverse complement strand
TCTTCTTCTTCTTCTTCTTCTTCTCATGTCTTGTTGATCATTTCTTTTAGTTTGAAGACTTTATATTGACATTCATTTATTTATGAGTGAAAAACATTAGTGTGTGTGTGTGTGTGTGTGTGTGTGGTATTTAACAGGAGACAGAGACTCGACTCCGAGACAGAAGCACCAGCGTCCTGATCAATAATCAATGTTCTATATTTTAATGTAATGAACAGACTTCCTCTTCAGACTAAGACTAACGTGTCACTTCCTGTCTGCGGCTCTCAGCTCCGCTCTGATTGGACGTTTTGTTGGGGAATTATTTCCAGCAGCGGATGAATCCACGTTTTGTTTACATTCACTTCATGATGTTTGTTACTTTCTCAGCTGTAACAGAGGTCAGAGGTCACGGGGGACTGCCATTTGCAAGCTGGCTAGTTAGCGTTAGCTCCCTGACCTGCCGTAGCATTAGCAGACACTTCGGCTGTCATTAAGTTGTTATATTGGTCTCGTTTACAGTGTTTTGTGGGTCTTAACTTTGTTTTAGTGACTCGCACCGACGTATTACCAACATAATACATTTAATTAAGGTGTTCATCCCTTTCTCGGGTGTTAGCTGCATGTGAACACTAACTAAACACTGTTTGTAGCTTTTAGTTCCCTGCAAATGTGAACTTTGGGGCCTGAAAGCATCCTTTGGGATGTAAATAGCTTACAGTGTTAGCGGTTAAAAGCTACAGTGAGCTTCTGTGGCGCTGAAGCTGCTTTTATAGTTTGTGAGCTACAACAGATTGTCTGTTCTTTCACAAGAGAACGTGTTCTCAGTTTGAAGGTGACCTGCTGACAGAGAGGGAAGAATCATCGTCTTCATTTGATGATGCTGAAGACCTCAATACCGTCGGACTCGTTTTCTAACCAGGAAGACACGTGTGTCAGCCTTTACAGGGTGTGTGTGTGTGTGTTTTATAGGGAGTGCCTCCCTCAGATTACTTACAGTCAGCCTAGTGTGTGTGTGTGTGTGTGTGTGTGTGTGTGTGTGTGTGTATATAAGAGATTAATTGCAGGGATAAGTAAAATTCCTGCATACGGCTGCAGTCAGGTCACAGCAGGAGTGCAGTTCAGAACTCCATTAGGAATTTCTTAGATTTAGTGACAGATACTTCCTATTCACATCAGACTGCTGGTGCTGAAAATGCGCCGTGTTGGAGAACCGGGTTACGGAGAACAACAAATAAGTGGAACATGAAGTTTGGTGAACGAAAAGTGAGTTTTCAGAATGCGGCAAAATGGCAGGAATCTAAATGAAGTTTGCATGAGAAGGAGAAATTAAAAAAATGGAAATCACAAACAAAGTGTGAACCGGCTTTGCTGTTCACAGTCGGAGCGAGCAGCAGCTAATAGATAGAAGATTAGCCAGTGGCCCAACGTGAAGTCCTGGGGTCCCTGAGCTGCTGCTGCTGAGGAATCCACGAGGACTTCCCGTGTAATCGCATTTTATGTTATAAAGACAATTACCTAGATTCTAAAAGACTTGTCTTCTGTTTACCAGCAGAACTAATGAACAGAAGACTGAGGCTTTTCTTTGACAGAGACGGTTGCTAAGCAACCGAGATGCGTCTCCAACCGCCCAACAACAACAACAGCAGCAGAACTGAGGGAAACTCTGTGCAGTAGAGTTGAGCGTCTGCAGCTGAAACAGGAACAAACGTGTCAGGAACCAGCAGAACGTCTCGTCTGGAGGCTTCAGGTTCATCTTCAGTGTCTGTTTTGCTTTTTCAGGTTTGTGCTGAATCATCCTGAACACACCCGATCGACCAATCACCTGCCTGATATTGATCGTCAGCACCAGAGCCGTCGATGGTCCTGGACTTGTGACCTGGAGTACTGATCCCTGCTATTGATCTGTGATCCTGAACCACAGAGAAGCCGTCGGTACGAGATAAAGGAAAACCTGAAGGTCAGCTGACACGTTGCAGAGACTCTGATTGGCCGCTGAGCCAGGGAGGCTCTTCCTTATTGATCAAGGGAGAGAAGAACCCAACCGGCCAATCGATGGCAGCGTCGGAGCTGATCCAGGACGGCGACGATGTCCGCCCCCCTGTGCTCGCTGACGTGGTCACGATGAATCCGCCTGCACCCCCTCACCCTGCGATGGTCGCCAACGGTAACCCGTCCCGCCCCGCCTCCTCGCCGACGCACGACGCCCACGACGGCAGGAAGCAGCACGAAAGCGGCAAACTGGGCAGCCTGTGGAAACAGAAGCAGCTGATCCACTCGCTGAGCGCCGGACTGAGGCGACACTGCGACTACGTGAAGATCACCGTCCCGGAGCAGCGGGCCAACCCCCTCCCCAAGGAGTGGTGGAAGACGGGCGTGGCCTTCCTCTACGCCCTCTTCATCCTCGTCTTCACCACCGTCATCATCACCGTCGTCCACGAGAGGGTCCCGGACAAGTCGGTGAGCCCGCCGCTGCCCGACAAGTTCTTCGACTACGTGGACCGCGTGCCCTGGGCCTTCACCGTCACCGAGGTCAACGGGCTGGTCCTGGTGGGACTCTGGCTCGTGCAGTGGCTCCTCCTCAAACACAAGTACGCTCCGGGAAAGGAAGTGGGTCTGTTGGTAACCAGTACGTTCACGATCAATGAATCGGTTGATCAGTAAGTCGATAACAAGTAGTGAACAAGTTCCCAGATACCCGTGCTGCACTTCAGCTTCATAAAGAACTTAAATAATTGATCGATTATCAGAATATTTGCTGATTTTCACCTAATTGATGTCTTTAAATGATTGTAGGAAGTCAATGAGTTGTCTGGCTGATTGATCCGAACGGGTTTTCAATGAGAAATCAGAGTAACTGATTCCCGCCAGATAACCGATGTTAATTGATTCAGAACGCACAGCACGATATATTGATTGACTCATCGTAACTCGGGCATTCTAGTCGCCGCGGTTACCGGCATAGATCACCACGGTAACCAAAGATGCTGATCAGTGATCACAGGAGATGTTTCTTCTTCACTTTGGTGCTTTTAAGTGTCAGTTGTAGGTTGTGGTATTTGTTGTTCTTCTTCTACAGAAATGCTCCCTGCAGGTATCCGTAGCGCTACTTCCTGTCCTGTGTGATGATGTAACTTCCTCCCTCTCTGCAGAGCCATCGTGGGCCGCCGCTGCTTCTTCCTGATCGGGACGCTCTACATGTACCGCTGCATCACCATGTACATCACCACCCTGCCAGTCCCGGGAAAACACATGGTGTGCGCTCCAAAGGTACGCACCTGTTCATGTCTCCAGCAGGTGCACCTGTTCAGCTCTCCTGCAGGTGCACCTGTTCACGTTCTCCTGCAGGTGCACCTGTTCACGGTCTCCTGCAGGTGCACCTGTTCATGTCTCCAGCACCTACTTGCTGTAAACGTTCTCTCTCTCTCTGCAGCTGTACAACGACTCGACCGGGAAGATCTGGAGGATTTTGAGGCTGATCTCCGGAGGAGGTAACGCCCAACAGCTGTTTTGTATCTACAGTTTTACAGCACGACAACACAACGTCCTGCTCTCTGATTGGCTGTCAGCACCACTGAGGCAAAACATAGCTGCGCTCATCAATTCAAATCGTTTTTAGACGCAAAAAAGTATAAAATGCATTCATTATTCATTCAGTCATTAAAAACACATTGAAGGGGTAGCTAGCTTAGCATAATGCTAACTAGCTTAGCATTAAGGCAGCTGGCTCAGCAGATCTCAGTAGCTGCCGTATTAAATGAATGTATTCCAACATTAATATGAAAGTTAATTTCCTTTAACAAACTAGTTGAAATGGATCAGAAGCTGCTGAGTTTCTGCAGCTTTTAGCTAAAATTATCAATTAAATTATCAATCGTTACAACATTTCAGTTACTTTACTGGAAACTTTGATATTCGATTATTAACTGTGGCACTAAAATCTGTCTGTCTTTCTCTCCCTGTCTGTCTCTGTCTCTCTGCCTGCCTGTCTCTCTGCAGGTCTGTCTCTGACCGGCTCTCACCTGATGTGCGGTGACTTCCTGTACAGCGGTCACACGGTGATGCTGACTCTGTCCTACCTGTTCATCAAAGAGTGTGAGTGCTTGTGTTGTTCCTTCCTGTGTGAAGGTGTTGATGCTCGGCAGCTGTTGACATGTTGCCCTGACGTGTTGACGTGTTGCCCTCAGACTCTCCGGGCTGGATGTGGTGGTACCACTGGTTCTGCTGGCTGCTCAGCGCCTCGGGGGTCGTCTGCATCCTGGTCGCTCACGAGCACTACAGCATTGACGTGGTGATCGGATACATCGCCACCACCAGGACCTTCTGGTGGTACCACACCATGGCCAACGCACACGTGGGCGCACACACTGATAAAACAGATGATCAGTTTAAGAGTTTCCCCTGTCGATTGACTAATTGATTAATTGGGTAGTTTGTGTGCAGGTGCTGCGTCAAGCTCCCAGCAACTACCTGTCGAGGACCTGGTGGAACCCGGTCTTCGTGTTCCTGGAGAGGAACGTTCAGACGACGGTTCCCATCGTGTTCGAGTGGCCGCTGCCGCCATCCTGCAGGCAGCGGTACAGGATGGTGGAAGGGGGGCGGGACGATTGAGGACCACGTCCGTCCTGACTCCTGCATGAGGCGTCTGGTTGATGGACAGTGGAGAAGTTTAAGTTTATTTATTAAAACCAGCTCTCTCCTGCAAACTGAGGAAGAGGAGACGCCGAAGGAGGAAGAGGTTATTACCTTTACATTATCAGAAAGTTTAAAACTGTAACAATGCAGCTCGTCTTGCCAACGAACGTTTTTCACCAACTAAATAACAAATGAAAAAACAGAGGAGGTGCGAGAGGTCGACTGTCAGGAAGTCAGGAGGTTTTCACTCCACGAGAAGTCAAATTAAAGCTGCAGCTCTTTAGAAAAGTCTGTTTCACTGCCAGATGCCACGTGCTCACTATCCTCCATCAGCCATGATTTCTCCTTTTTAGGTAGTACGTGAATGTAGCTTAAGCTACAGCGATGCAGCCAAGATGGCTCCCGCTAAAAACAAACCATCCATGGCTTTGATTCCTGCAGTGAGAACTAGTCACATCTGGATTCATCAACAACAAACAAGTTCTTAATTTTTTTTTCAGGTTGTGAAAGTGCCAAACATAGATTTTTGAAAGATTTTTACTTTCATGCTGCTGAGTCAAGGTTTGTGCTAACGACATGCGGGCAGTTAGCTGCATGCTAACTTATTAACCTAAACGGTGTCTCTACATAAAGGAATAAGACAAATTTAAACAAATGTTGATTATTTCTTGCTGTTTGGTTCTTAAGCTAGCAAGATATTTTTGAAGATCAACTGCTATTTCTGAAGCATAACCTTCCCAAAGCTAACATCAGTTGAGAGTGAAAGCACATGCCATTTAATTAGATGCAGTTAGCTCACACGCTAGCTCATGATCCTAAACGGTTGTTTTGATGAGTAATGACTCTAAAACATGTGTTTAGCATCCATGACAGGTAAACGTCCCAACAAAGACATTTGAGACTAAAGGCTACAATACCGACATGCTCAATTATGTAAGCTAGCCAGCTACTAGCTAGCTGGGTTCTAGTAGCTAAATTGCTAACGACTTAACATTCCAAGTGCTAACTTTATCAGTGTGAGTTCACGACCATATCTCAGGAGTAGTGCTGTGTATGTCTTCTGTACTCGATTACTGTTTGTTATCCAGTTCTGGTTGTTTTCTTCAGTTGATGTTATTGTTTATTGTAAATTTAGTAAGTGAAACAATAACTGGCTGTAAACGTTCGATTCCACCAGAACTACTTGAATCTGTTGCTGATTTACGTTCCATAAAACTTCTCTTGCCTTTATGAAAGAGTTACCTGATGTTCCATGTTGTCAAAGCTAATTAATTACATTTGGTTAAAGTTGACTTGAACAAAATTTCAATGTCAAAATGAGTTTGCTTTGACAATAAAATATTTATTTTCAGTCAAGTGCCGGTTTTGATGATTGATTTGTGTTGTTAATAAATCAATAATCTCAGTAGCTTCCCCACATTTTACTGGACAAGAACGTGTGTGTGTGTGTGTGTGTGAGACTCATGTTCACACAGTCACATTGTGGGGACTCCTGCTCCGTTGGGGACATGTCTCCGTAATGTAACTCATTAAATACTAATGTGAAGACTTGGTTTAAGCACTCAGGAAAAAAACAATAGATCATTTTATTCTCAGCTCAGATGGATTTACACACACACACACACACACACAGGGTCAGAGGTCAACTACACCTAAATAAGCAAAGTACAACTTTGAGGTACTTGAGTACTTCCACGTTATGCTACTTTATACTTCTACAACTGCTACAAGTCAGTACAAGTATTTTGAGCTTTATTAGCTTTACTTTGCATTGATACATAATATATTTTAGATGCAGGTGTTAAAGATGAAGAACAAGCCGCTTCTCGTCTTTTAGCCCGACGTGGAGCAGCTTCCGCTTCCTTTTACCCTGAAAAAGTGAAGAAGAAGAAAAAAATGAGGCTTTGTGAGACGCGCTCACAGTATCTGAGGTGTTAACGGTTCGTACGTACGTAGTTATCCCTGGCGGACCATCCGGGGTACAGCTGCATGTGGAGCAGCCTCTCCTTCTGGGCCAGCTCGTAATATTTGGACTGTTCAGAGTGCGACAGAGCATGCCACTGTAGAGAGACACGCCGTTAACAGACGTCTGCAGAGACCTCTGAATATGAAAAAAGTCTTCCCCATAACGTTTTTTGGGAGCTACGCTTATTCGCAGCAGCAGTGACTTTGTCCAGATTAAACAAACGAGATAAAACAACGTTAATGAGGGAGCTGCTGGTAGACAGAGCCAGGCCAACTGTACCCCCCCGCCTCCAGGCTTTATGCTAAGCTAAGCTAAACGGCTGCTAGCTATAGCTTCATATTTAACAGACAGAAAGTGAACAAGCGTAGTTCCCAAAGTGGTGTTGTTTAGGAGTAGTTGTAGTTTTTGTAGTAGTGGTACTACTAAGTGTATTAGTAGTGTTAGTTGGTGTAGCCCTGATGACATCACTGTGACATCATCAGGGGTGGACGGGGCTCACCCGGCGTCCCAGGATGCGGTTAATGGCGGCGCTCTCTCTCTCTCGTCCCTCCTGCAGAACTTTGTGTCGTGTCTCCTTCATGTAGAGCATGAAGGCGTTCAGAGGCTTCTTCACTACCTGTCTGCTGCTGCTGGGGGTGAGACAGGCAGAGAGAGAGACAGACAGTAGTACTTCTAGAAGTAGCAGTAGTAGTAATGACAGTTGAACTAGTATTATGTAGTAGACTGAGTATCTCTCAGCAGTGGCTGCAGTATTTACATTCACTATTGTAGTACTCACCTGGTGACACCGTTGTCGTGGTAACAGGGGTGGGTCCTGGAGTGGGTGTTGGCCTGTCTGTCAGCTGAAGTGCTGATTGGCTGCCCGTACGGGGAGGAAGGAGGGAAGTGTCTGTCACTGTAGAGGAGGAGGGGGACGAGAGGGTGGACGGACGACTGCAGGGAGGCGAGAGGTTAGCGTTAGCAGCACGTCTGTTAGCTTAGCTTAGCACAAACACTGGAAACCAAAAGGTCGCTAGTACTACTACTGCTACTCCTAATACTACTACTACTACTGCTACTGCTAATACTACTACTGCTACTACTAGTACTACTACAAGTACTACTTCTGCCTGGTACCAGTTGTAGTATTCGTAACAGGAGCAGCTTGACAGTAACTGAAAGAGACGTCTTTGTCTGTTTTTCCTCATAGCTGTTTTTTTGGATGGCTAACACACTGACAAGAGGCCGAAATTACACACATACACACACACACACACACACACACACACACACACTCTCACACACACACAGCCTGGGGCGGGGGGGTAGTCCACCCCTCCTACTCTGTTATATTTAACACTGATTGTGTTAGAAGGGGAACATATTGGCTTGAAGGGATAGTTTGACCACACACACACACACTCACAGCAGCAGTGTGAGTGTGTGACGGGGTGTGTTGCCCCCCGCTGGGCAGGTGCAGGTACTGCTGTTGAGGTGGACACCAGTCAAACACCTGATGTTTACCTGCAACACAACAAATAAACAAAGAACGTAAATAAACATGAGTTTATGAATCTGTGTCTGTTGTCATGGAGATGTGTGTGTTACCCACCGCAGGTCGGACCTGCAGGCTGGTTCAGTCCGTTCATCGTCCGAGCTCCCGAAACTGGATCAATAATTAACAGCTGCTGCTCAATCTATCAGAAAGACGTAATAATAACAATAATAAATTCACTACTTAATTGATAAAAACTTCCATTTATAATTTTAAAAAGTGTTTGACAGAACAAAAACATTTACACACATTTTAAAATAAACATCACAAATGTAAAGAATTTAAAAATGTAATAAAAAATAACATCAGCTGTTAATAAACTAATAAATCATTATATTCATTGATCTATTACTGATCATTTACAAGCTGCATAGTGATGTCAAATATAAATCAAGACAAAGTCATTCATAAGAATGTGAACACAATAATTTACTAATAATTTGAATAAAAATACTTTGTGTTGATTTATTATTATTGATAATTATAATAAGAAATGTAAGAAAGATAAAGTGTTTTGACAAACAACAGATAAAATAATAAATCAATTATAATTTGATCTCAGTGATGATTTATTTCCCTTTTTAAAATGTTTTTATGCAAAAAGAGATGTTGTTAATAATAATAATAATAATAATAAATACTTACCCCTCTGCTGAGTGTCCTTCGTCTTCCTCTGACTCGAGTCACTAAAAACTAGATTTAGTGATTTACTACTAAAGAGCCTGAAGACTGGACCCCCCCCCCCCCAACACACACACACATGCACGCCCACACACACCACACACACACACGCACACACCATGCACACACACGCACACACACACACACTCACACACAAACACACACACACACTTGCCTCCGGCTGCTCGTGTTCTCACTCAGCTGCCAGTTTATTTTTCACCCGGCTGAAACTAACAACTGGCGTTTCTATTATTTTGTCCACCCCATTCATATCAGCAAGGGTGAGACAAAATAACAGAAACACCTCTGTGTATAATGCAACATGCAGTATATTCAAGTACCCAGATCCTGTACTGAAGAAGAAGTACTAGTACCAGTAGAAGTACCAGTACCAGTAGAAGTAGAAGCAGAAGTACCAGTACCAGTACCAGTACCAGAACCAGTACCAGTACCAGAACCAGTACTAGTGCCAGTAGAAGTAGAAGTACCAGTACGTGTTCCTCCGTGAGTACTAGAGGCTTTTAGAGGTGCTTTCTAACTCTGGACAGGCTAGCAGTTTCCCCCTGCTGCCAGTCTTTGTGCTAAGCTAAGCTAACCCTGTCGTGGACAGTGTCCAGTCTGTTCCCTCCAACAGTTCTGAGGTTTCTTCCTCCGTTTAAACGTGTAAAACAGAAACATGCTGCTGCTCTCTGACCTCTGACCTCCGTCTCCTCCCTCAGGGTCTGAGTCTCAGCTGTCTGTTCGGATCACAGCGAACCAGCAGCAGGAAATATTCTGCTGTGACCACTGGCAAATCCTTCATGTTTCATTTCAAATGTGAACCTTTTAGCTCTGGTTACATCCGCTGAATGAAGAGCAACAGAGACGACCTGCTGAAGTCAGAAGAAAACATGTTTCTGTGACAATAAAACAGTCAAACTTATTCATTAAAACACAAACGATTTTAAACGATTTTAATATTTTTATAGTGTTTATATTTTGAGTGTTTTAAATGGGTTTTTTTTAATTCAATTTTGTTTTATTTTCTTTCTCATATAATTTTACCTAATTCAGTTTCATTTAATTAGATTTAATTCTGGCTTATGTTATATTTAAAACATAAAATATATATATTTTATATAAATAATATTTATTTATGTATTTTTTATTACTAAATCTTCTCAGCAATTTAATTTACTTTGACTTAATTCAATTTAATGTAACGGTATATTTTATTTATTCGCCCAGAGAGCCCTTTCTTTTAATTACATTTATTGTATTTTAATTTATTCATTTAGAAAATATATATATTATTATATCATATTATTATTATAGTTTTAGAAGAAGAACTGAGGCGGAACCTTTGGGTTTGACGTTTTCTGGTCGGACAACATAGTGTGCGCGCGCAACTCAACTTGAGTCTTGAGTCAGGAAAAAGATGGCGGCGGTGTTAGCGGACTACAAACTGTCCAAAGCGGAGATTCTGAGAGGAATCATCTCCGAGAAACTGACCACCGCCGCGCAGGAGATCTTTGCGGTGGTGGAGAGAACCGTGGCCGGGTACGAGGAGGAGGCTGCGGGCTTCAGGCAGGAGATCGACCGGCAGGGGCGGCAACTGGAGCTCCTCCTGCAGCCGCGGGTCGCACTCCGCAGGGTCGGTGGGTACCAGAGCTTCAGGACAGCACTGTACCAGACTCCATTCTAAAATCTGGAGATTTAATATCATTACAAATCTAAACCAGAGTGAACATCAGTCTAATGTGTTGGAGACACATTTACTTCTTTATTCTATAATATATTTGATTATAAGTTACTTTTACTCTGCTGCACCTCAGAGGGAAATGTTGTACTTTTTACTTCACTACATTCGTTACTTTAGCATCTAACAGTACTTTTACTGTGTACTTGTAGTACTTTCCTGCAGTAAAGCCTCTCAGTACTTCCTCCACTGCGCATGTCCTCACTCAGTGTTGCCAAATCAAACTTTTTGACTTTCTTTTTAATTTATAAATTGTTTGGCTCAGATGTGGAGGACTCTGAGAGCCCGGGCGTCTTTGGCCCCGCTGAGGAGGAGGAGGAGGAGGAGGAGGAGGAGGAGGATGGTGAGGTTGAGGAGGAGCCGGTGAAGAGTGCCGGTCCACATCAGGAGGATCTGAGAGACCCGGATTATCAGATGACACATACAAGGTTCAGATACGATGTGATGTTACAGTGTAGTGCATTTCCTTCAGAGACATCCTGAAGTACTGTTGTCTCGTTGTCTCGCAGAGGTCCGGCTGTGAAGAGAAGGATGTGGGTTCTTCTCAGAGTCTGTCTGTTAGAGGACCCCAGGACCAAGATGATCAGAAAGGGCGGTAAGAAAAGTCCTGCAGTAACTCCTGCAGTTTGTGTGGAGGCTGCTGTCTGCTGGACTGTGCTGCTTATTATTTGTTCATCATCATTTTGCAGAGTTGAGGTAGAAAACCAAATGCAACAAAGACTAATGAAT